>DWJZ01008775.1:0-11117 GCA_018249125.1 Asbolis capucinus
GACTTCACACACCTTTGAGTTTCGCAAACTCCCCGGCATGCAGGTTTCCTCACGATGTTTTCCTTCACCGTTATAGCAAGTGACATTTGAATATTTAAAGCGCACATAACTCCGAAAAGTCAGAAGTGCCCTGAGACTCGAACCCAGACCCCCGACCGTAGTAGAAGTAGTAGTAGAAGGCCAAATTCTTAACCACTAGGCTATCACCGTTTGTACTATTTGTTCAACTTGAAGAAGATTAATCAACATTAAATTATTCTAAGCAATATTTTCCTGTTTATCAAACATCGAAATGTATTTCATGATTCTTCTTAGAACCAGAAGATTCTAAGTTAGATAAGACGTGTCGATAGCTTGTTTGACTTGCAATCTATTACGATCGAAGATATCGATCTACAATACCAGAAGAACCGGATGATTCTTAGTTATTTAGTTTAGTCTTTGATATTTACGAGTTGGAATAGAGACGAAAAATTGTTTCCGTAAACTATTATGCGAATTTATGGTAGAGCCAATGACAGCCTAAACTATATACTAGTAGTATTTAAGTTATTCCTTAGTAAACGTCATTTACTAAGGAGCGATTTAATTCATTAATGACTCTAGGTGCTGCAGTTAGAGTTTGAGTAGGTCATATTTTTAAAATATGTAATAATTTTGAAGGATTAATAACCTGGCGGTTAATTTAAATATACCCGATCGAAAAAGTTAAGCCACAGTTGGCGTGGTCGGTAGGACCGGGTGACTAGCAGCAAATTTTTTATGAGCGGTTCTGTGCTTTCGAGGGCACGTAAAGCGTTCGATCCCGATCATTAGCAATCGTTGCCACGTCGGAGACCATCGGCATAAAAACTTCGCACTTGGATAGCCACTAAACCAACTGCTGGAGTTGGACTCTAACTCCTCAGTATGACGAGAGACTCGTGCTCAATAGTTAGCCATTTATGGTCACTCCATACTATAATATTAGTCACTAAATTTTCATATAGAAGAGATGATTCGAAGATGTATAATATAGCTTCGAAAGATACCGCGCGTGCCGCAGTCGAGATGCGACACCTTGCAAAGAACCTGTTTGATTGTTTACTAATACGCGATTTACATTGATGCTTATATATGAGAAATATTTTTTAGTTTCTTTGTAATATTTAATTAGACGGGTAATGGATACATAAATTTAATACTATAAGCTACTACAGCTTTCGTCCCTATGTGTTGATAAGTGGATTATGTGATATCGCAGACTTTTTTTGGTAACGAGGGGGAAACCTTCAAAAGGTACCCGGTGCCTTGGGAACGACTCTGAGTAATGTGGGATTTCTATAGTTCCCCGTTGACCTTCCTCAGTGCTACGCGGAGGACTCCGAAATTTCCAAAGGAAAGCAATCGGGGTCCTCCTAGCGCGGTGCCCATTGTTGGGCTTTTCTCGTATTATATCACAGACCTACCTATCTCTGTGCCAAATTTCATCTAGATCTGTTCATTAGTTTTTGCGTGAAAAGTAACTAACATAGTACATTTTCACAAGTTTTTGCATATCGTAGGTACGAATATTATAAATGTGAAACTTAGTATTGATAGATGGATGTTTTTAACTCTCTAACGCAAAAACTACTAAACCGATCTAGATTCAATTTGACACAAAGATAGTTTATATCCTAGATTAATACATAGTCTACTTTTTTCAATGTATGTTGGTACATACACGTGGGCGAAACTGCGGGCTGACTCTATAATGCATAATATCAATCAGATGTAAAGTGACTGGGTAGTTAAACATTAAAAATAACATTAATTTATCGACTTCAGAAATGGTATAATTAAGTTTTATATATTTATAGGTATGACACGACCTCAAATTCAACCTGGATGTTGTGTGGCTCCACGAATGGACGAGTAAAACAGCACTAACTATATCATAATGGTATATTAATTAAATATTTTTCTATAAGCAACAAAAACTGTCATATTACCATGATATCTTTCAGTTGCATTTTTTATTCAGACGAGGAATTTTCACTTCACAAGTTTTAAAATACTAATAAGTCATACACATATGAAGAACAAAAGAACATAGGAACATCCAAAAACAGGGGTAATTTTGACGCATTCAAATCTGTCTCATGGCTGAATTAAGTCATTACTGTCCGCGGATACTTTTGCGTAACTTTCCCAATCGGCTCCGATCGACACCTGCCGCGGTGTTTTGAGGGCTTCATTTGACCTGGAATATAAACCCACTTATAATCAAACTACCATCACGATTGTCTCATACCAAATATATTTTGTAAACCAGAACACCAGACGAAGTATAAATACTATTATTGTATTGTCATTTATTTTATTTCCCCATCCTCGTGCTATTAAATTGATATTTGACTTCATCAAATCAAAACTCTTATTTAGCTGTGTTAAAGTAAGTTTATAAGGTCATTGCGAGGTTATTGACGAAGATTTGCAAATGGACGGCTTACATTGCTACTCAAGTTAGGTTTTATTTATCTATGTATTCTATCTATAATTGCTGTACATTACTGTCACACGCTTGAGTCTCCTCTCATAATTAGATGGATACTGGTTTCAGTCTTCCACGCTGACCAAGTGCAGATTCGACGTCACGGGCCTTTATGGACTTTGTCAAGTCAGGTTTCATGAAGATGTTTTTACCGAAGCAAGATGTTATCAAACTTCTTTGCATATTTCTAAGGTTGTCTATTGAAATGCTGTTTTTTATACCAATCGTTATTTATGAGTGAATAAATAATAATAGGCAATTTCTAATGTTCACTCTTTGAAAATCCATTGTGTGTACAGGATTTAAACTCAGACATTCCCATTCGAGAGACTTAAGAAAAATGCTGTGTATATGCTATATATTTATTTAATTTATAGTGTTGTTTTGCCAATAGATTGGCTTGATAAAGATACTTTGTTTTCTTAAGAACGCGTACGTTATTTGTTGCGAGGGGATAATAAAATTCAAATATAATACCGAAGAGTTATTCAGCCTTATTTGTGGGACACATTGATCACATGCTATTATACTTTGCGTTATATTGTTTAGGTTCATTCCAGGCGCAATTAGGAAAGTTTCTTTCCCACTGTGTGTGACTATTTTGATGAAAGAATGACGGCTCTGCAGCACTCCAGATGTTCCTTTCCCTCACTTCTCATAGTGCGTCTTGTCATATACGGTTCATTCTGAGTTGATCTCGAAGTTCAAAACAATTTTGAACTCTGGAACCTATATAATTAAAATACTTACATAATATATATTATAAATCCAGAAGCACATCTATATTTATTATGTGTTAAGTGTTCATGCCTAAATGACTGAACCAATTTTGATAAAAAAAGTACAGAGATAGACTGGAAAGTTGCATAAGAAGAGCTACTTTTTATATAAGAAGTCGCAAAAGAGCTTAAATAGATGTTGAAATAAGTATATAACATGAAAACATGAGTATGAAATGAGTTTCAAAATTCGTCATTCAATGATTAAATTGTATTCTTACGTATTTGATAAGAATTATAAAAATTTTGTTTAAGCGTTATTAAAGTATCCTTTTTTATCGAGTTCTCATAGATACGGTAGCATAACCACTGGTGTTCTTTCCTGCAGTGTGGCTGCGCGAGCACCTTTGTAAAATCACACACCGTGAAAAATGTCATTTAGCGTGGGACTTTTTTTTATTTATGTTCCTGGCTACCATATCATTCTCTTCGAAACAAAATGTTTTAATATTTTTGACGCTTTGATTGCCTGATGGAGAGTCAGTCAACACCAACCAATTCCTGACAGCAGTGTTTCGTTAATATTCTATGTTGTTGTAACAACAAACTGATTTAATTTTATGACATTAAAATTAGCGAAATACTTTTACGAGGCAATGTAATTCAAACATACAACAGTTTCAAGTGTAGGCGTCGCTTGTGACATCGGCCGCGACTAATTGCCCGATAAGTCGTCGATTCGCATCTCGTTTTAATAAGGTGCGCTGTGCGCTTGTACGTGTGGATACCGATGGAATGCCACGGTCATGCGTCGTTGTGTGGGTTACCGTCGATGTGTGCGAATGACGTCTGCCGCACGGTTCATCGACCATTTTACACAGACATCCTCCTCCCCGTTGAAAGGTAATAAACAAGGCGCGCGCGGTGAAAAAAGATGCTTATTCGGAGCTCAGGATATACCAGATAGGTTATACAGTAACTGCGTGATCGTTGTTGCCACGTGAACTCGTACCGTTCTCTGTATTTGTGTGTAACCTCGATTCGGACACACTACGATGTAGCATTGTGGGCATAAACACGTAGTAATTCGCGAATATCATTATCCTAATGAATATCTGCCTCGAGAGAAACTGTATTCGCCGTGATGTGATTAAAAATTAACTTGGATATATTCGTATGTATTGTATTGTGGAAACGTTATCCAATTTGGTAATTAAGGGAAAGGAAGTGGGTTCTTCTAAATGGGATTTATTGATACAGTGCTGATAAAACGGAAAGAATTGGCATCAGGTAACAAAGGGTTCAGTTAATGTTACTTCACGCCGTATATGCGAGCATTTCCCACGGTATGTTTGTGTGCCCACCTCCCTACCGACATCTGCCTCCCGCAGTAGCCAGGGTTGGTAGAAATACCGAATTTTTGACACAAAAATGTACACAAAAGACTCGATTGAATGCATGAGGTTATTCCTATTTTTAAATTTATCCAATACGTTGTATTGGTCGGTGTGAAGCAAGGCTTAAATATTGCTACCCACATAAACCGTCGTTTCTTTTTTCGAAACATGCTTTTGCTCCCTACCCACATACTATCCATTTGTAGTCTTCTTATGTTAAAGATAAACGACAACTACATCTTGAGACATTTAAACACACTTGAATACTAACGTAATCTGTATCCTTTTATTTCTATCGTGCTTATACTTTGTCTTTTACATCACGATAGAAATCAAGATCCGAGAATTGTTTTTCTGCCTTAGTGGCAGCCCTAACCCTGGCTATGTTTGTAGTTCTGTACGGGTTTAGCATTCAAAGTGGCATCATCCTCCCGCGACATTATACTTTCATATTTATTGCGAAAACGCCTTATGCCAGTTATGCCACATATTCTAAAAAGGCATCGTGCCCATTTCGATAAAAAAATTTGACATCAAATTAATGTAGTAACATCGATTTTATCTGTCTCACTTGTTACTCTATCTGGCGGCTATCTACATAGACGCCTTTGTTACATCGGTGTTCCGAGCTTTGTTTCGCAAAAACATTGCATAAGTAACTCAGGTATTTGGAAGGTGATAAATTGACAGTTTCATGAAAGACATAACAGATATTACGTAGACTACATTTACAGACTGATGAATTACCGTCTAAATTCGATTCGATCGTTCACATCAGCATGGGTTTTGGGATGAGCTGGTGGAATGCTGCTTATATCTTGGACAGCATGGAGCATCATGTGTGTCGTGTTTATAAAACAGCTGTTTTAGATTTGATTGGTCTAGAAAATTCCAATCAAGTGGAAGCTGCAGACCTGTCTCTAGAGAATTTTCCAGCACGTCGAGCACCGAAGGAAATCAAAGATACTGTAGAAAAAGATAAAGTTAGAAAGAAGAGAAATAACCTCAATCTGACGCTCGTTGATCGGATCAAGAACTCCTTATTTTCCTAAAAATAATACTCCCTACTAATCACAGTATAATTTTGCCAACATCACGTGTACTACGTTGTTTACCTTACCTATTTCCTGTGTCCTTGGTATAAATTTGTTTACATCTTTTTCCATATATTTACATACGAGGCCTATAATTCAAATTATTTACTTTGGTGAGTGATTTAGTCGAAAAACGATTGATATAAAGCTATATATTATGAACCTTTCATGAATTGTATCCTTCAGCTTTTACGTTTTTAACTTTCTATCACTATCGTCTGAATCAACGTTCATAGGATTATTTAATTTCCTGGGATTTTATATTGATTAGACATAATCGTTTATTCAGTTTAACCTACAAACGGTAAATGACCACCTGATGATAAGTTATCACTGCCACTTGAAAAAAAAGAGGCTTTTGCGTCAGTGATACTACCGACACTCGCGTACACAATCCACATACAGCTTCAGGACGGGTTACAGAAGAATATTGTTCCAGACTATGATTAAAAGACGAGGTATTTCCCATTTAGCTTCTTGGATGGCAAGTACTTATGCATCAAGGTAAGTCTCTTCACTTTCCTGACTATCAGGAACTCTGTGAGTCTGTGAAATCTTTTAAACATGGAATTTGCTGTTTCAGAGGGCCTCATTTGATACTGGCTAGTGATATGTCTTTTAAGCCTTTGGTAACATGGGCGGTGATTTTTTTAAATAGCTTTAGGAATCAAAAGTTGTGTAAACCATTTCTCAGTTCATAGTGATGATTATCCAAGAGATGACGTCAGCGATGATGAAATACTAAAGCACATTACATTAAACACACCGATACCCAAACAAGAACACTCAGCCCAATAATGTAATTTAATAGAGTTTTATAAAGGATCTATTCTGGCCTAGTTCCAACCGTTGTGGTTGCGTAAACACAAATTCGTAAGCGAACGTCTATTAGTCCATATAAATAGGTAAATACATCAATTTATATAAATAAAATTAATTTGTTTGAGGGGAACGACTCGGGTCGTCTCGTGCGTTATTTTCGTCGCCACCTTACGCGTCGACAATTATTCGGGAATTTCGAAAGATCACCCTGGAGCTTCGGTCGTTGGCTTCTCTGACTCATTCTTTTGTTTTTGATCACTTCAAAATGACTTAAGGATAAAGTGCAAAAACTGCGGGTTGAGTTAATACTCAACATAATTCTTTGCAGCATTATGAATTGCAACGTAAAAAGATGAATTAAATATTAAACTATATCGACAAGTACGTAGACTGAATGTAGTGAAAGTAGTAATTACTGTATGTCATGATAGTGTCATATTGATATCAGTATTCGGTGATGTTAAAATTATCGATGATTGCAAAAAGGATAATAATCATCAGTTCGGCGAATTGCAGCCGGGAGTTTGTTTAATATCGATTTCAATCGCTAAATTCGTTCGAGTAGCCAACACGTAACATCGATCTGGCGCAACACGTACCTTTACGCCGCGAGTAATTTGGATGCTGCTAATTATAGGTGCTATTGCGGTTATAATAAGATCTTCCCAACTTCCCAGAAACGAGGCCGGCCGCTTTATTAATATTTATCCGATACACGCCGAATGCTCGGTCCCAAGCTAACTGACGCAGTCAAAGAAAACATGCCGTCCAGAAATAAAGTCGTAAAGTACCGAAACGATTTCAATCGATGTTCTCAGTATATATCGGGTTATAAATGCGCAGAAAGTATCGATGAAACGGCGATTGAGGAAAATGGTCCATTTTATCGACTGAAGCCGATAGCAGATCAAATTGTTCACAGCACGACCGTGTTATTTGGACTAGTGGCCATAACATTTTTATGCTTACAATAAAATTATGATTACTTAAAAAGAACTAAGTGTCCATCATGCAAATGGCTGCGTTGATATCGATATGATATCGATATATTGCTTTTAGAGCTATAGAATCGATATTTTTAAATAGGTCTCTTCATCTTTCGATATGTTAAATATTGATGTCCTTATCCTTAATTGTCTTCCTTCCAGGTAGACAATGCGTTACTAAAACCTCGACCTGATGCTGCTAATGTCCATGGGAGACGGTGATCACTTACCATCAGGTCATTCATCAGCTCATTGCCCTTTTTTGTAAACAATATAGCCATTTTTGATTATTCATGTAATTTTTTTACTTGTTCTTATATAGTCTTACTCTCAGACCAGATTTACACATTACTCACTTCTTATTCAGATTAAATAATTATAGCAAAACATGCAATAATTAATGTACTATCAGGAAACAGAATATTTTAGAACAAGACTTAATGGTCTTGGTATATTTACCAATTATTAATTCTAATCCTTTATTCCCCAAATATCTTTCGGGATACCAAACAAAAATATCGTGCAATGATTTCAACTGTAAACAGGTACTGACGATCTGTTTATTATTATACCGATATTTCGATCCAGTTGCAAGGGTCGTAGTCACGGCAAGACTCATGATCGGTAATAATAAACAGATCGTGAGGACCCGTTTGCATTTAAAATGATTTGTATTCGTGACGATATTAGTTTAAAACATATATCATGCAGCGAATTATTGTACTACATTTTGTCTTGTGTATAAAAATACTGCAGAAAAGTAATCAGCCAATGCACACGTTATTCTGAAATAGTATTTAGTGGAACATTGCCTGTCTGTGGAGCTCCCCGTCTCGGAGATATAAATAGTTTTCCAACATTAAAACTTAAATTATTGTTCTTACTTTCGCTTGGATAGAATTCTACGTTTAATACGTCTGGTATTAAATTTTTTTCATTCTTTCTGAAAAACACAGTAACAAACTATATTTTTTTCAAATCATGTCACGTTTGAGATTCTGAATTCCGAGTTTACAGCTTTTTTTGTAACATGTTTATATTTTTCTTATTCCTTTTATTCTTTTTTCTTTCTGTCAGCGCTTTTGCGATTTAAAAAGTTTGTAAAGATTTTCAACTGATATATATTTATATATTATTATAGTATTTACTGACGGTCCTATATGGATTAGTTTAATTTTACAAAAGATCCCCGAGTCCATAATCAAATGGATTCATTACAAGTGAACTTGATAAATATTGTTTGGTTTTGCAACAATATTACGGAAACCAACATATAATGAAGATTTGTTAATGTTCATAGCCTTATAAGGTTATTAATAATATTGCTTTTTTATTTATTTATCTCCTTGACTTGAATTTCCTGGAACTAATTTAAATTTTAGATGCATTCAAATTTACGTTTCTTTTAAAAAAATATTTCTTTTCTTTCTCACAATTATTGTTCAATTACATGTAAAATTTGAATGATTTTGTTAAGATTATTTTTAAATTGGACGATAATTTCGTTTTCTCACGTAACTTCCATGGTTAGCTAAATTGTATTTAAATTCGCAATCGAGTTTTATTTACAGATTAATCGCTAGCCTTCGGCTTCCGTAGAAGCTGGTGCGCACGCGCATATTGCACGAACACGCAATATTTCGGTACAGAATGACAGACGTGCCTTCCGGGAAAGTGAAATTCCTCAACATAGTAATTTATTCGTCACTTTCATCTGTTCTTCACTCTAGTGTTTTGTTGTGACGTGTTCGGAAGCGTCGAAAGAAATTTTATTAATTTATTTGTGTGTCTAGCATTCTTTCAAGCTGTTTTCAAGATGAACCGTTATCAGCAAATGAACTTCATGACCGCTTCCCTGTTTTGGAGGGTTCCTGGGGGAAGGGTCTGAGGAGTCCATGTTCGTTAAATTACGTCAGAGGCCTTGGAGCAGTATTAAAACTTCCAACAGTAAGCCACTAGCCGGTCCATCAATCCGCATTAGAGTAAAATGAGAGGCTATGCTCAATAATCGGCTACGGATTGAAACAATATAGTATGAGGCCGATATGCTTAAAACAAATTATAGGTAGGTAAATACTGATTGATATTTAAGTGTACATTGTTGGTAATATAATATCAGGCCGCGGCTTTCTGTATTGGCCGCTGGAAATTCGCCAATACTCCGGCCTCAAATTGATTTTGCCACTGCTGTAGCAGAACTCTTTACCCGGCATGTAATATTGCTTAATTAAATTTCATATGCCATGCAATTACATAATTTTCATTGTTTATATGTTATTATGGGATTAAACAAAGGATGTTTTGGATACCTTGTGGAATTTATACCTCGGCCAGGATTCGAAAATTTTACATGTGCAAACTTCACAATTTTGTATAGAAAATATTCGTTTCGAATCGTATTCGAGGTATAGGTGTATGTATCGATGTGTGTGAAATTTCTGTACGGACAAAGAATTATTTTGAAAAAATTAATGAATGCAGTTCTGTAGTAAGAACAAAAGAAATTATTCTTGAGAAATTGGATATTTTACAAGTAAATCAAAGGTAGATAAAGCAAAGGTAGATGTTCTGTAAATATCCAATTTCATAGTGTACAATATACCACTTATATTTGAGAACAGTTCCTTTAGTAAATCTTCATAACCTGTAGATGACGCGTTTACCAACAAAAGCAATAGACCAAAAGACAACTAACTTCTTGGCGCTTAGAAGACGAAGAGAAGAAAATTATTGAAAGGTCGCGGTAGTTTGATTTTAGAAAAGTAAATTTCATATGAATATTATTTAGGTAATATAGGTTAGTAGATATTTTCAACGGTATCTTTTGTATTGAATAATATAATGTTAAACCTACCGCATCCTTTCATAAACCTCCAGGGTCGACAGGTAGTCAATACTATTCTAGCATGAAGTCTACCCATTGAACTCCTTTAGTTTTTTAAGGGTTTACAATAAAGATGTTATTAATTGTATGTATGTATTAATTGAACTCAAATACGGTACCACCTGATGGTAAGTGGGCATTATTTATCCGAACTGGCGTGTTGGCCTAGTGGGTAGAAAAACCTGGCTAAACCAAAGAACGTGGGTTCGATCCCCACCTAGAACAAACTTTTCTGAACAGGAACGTTTTTTTTGCGTATAGTTGGAACCAAAAATGACTATAATTAGAATTCATTAATTATAATTTATTAATTATCTAATTATAGTCATTTATATATACATATATATATGTGTGTGTGTGTGTGTGTTTATCAGTTGTTTGTTCATCGTAATAAAACAATACTCAATTTGGGATCAGATCGTTTGTGAGTTTTAAAAAAAATCTACATTATTTCATTAATAAACATAAGTAAACGTAAATGTAAATAAGTAATAAAAATTTACTACGTTATATAAAAAAGTCGTGAGTAAACCTGCACTCCTGAAAGTTCTCCATAAAGTTCTCAAAGGTATAAAGCCCACCAATGCTAACTTGGCCAGCGTGGTGGTGTGACGTGGTGCGAGAGACCGGAACCCAATAGTGGGATAGGTATGGATTCCCATGTTGAATAACGACTCATAAAATTTTCTTGAAGAAGTTA
>DWJZ01008776.1:0-11117 GCA_018249125.1 Asbolis capucinus
ACTTGGCCAGCGTGGTGGACTATGGCCTTAACCTTCTCATTCAGAGAAGAGACCCGTGCTCAGTAGTGGGCCGTGATCGGTTGAGATCATGAAGATGAATTTTTCTTTTTTATTAATTTTTACGATGTAAAAAAAATTACAAAACTAAGCACATACAAAGCTTTTTAAATAACAAAAAAAAATCTAAATAAAAAAAATCTTAATAAAAAAATAATCTAAATAAAATAAATGAAAAATATCT
This sequence comes from Asbolis capucinus, assembly GCA_018249125.1. NCBI lineage: Eukaryota > Metazoa > Arthropoda > Insecta > Lepidoptera > Hesperiidae > Asbolis > Asbolis capucinus. The sequence continues at coordinate 242 of DWJZ01008776.1, forward strand.
AAGATGGTAAACCAGACCAAGTTAGTTTAAGCCTGTTAGCTTTAGATTAGCAGACAATAATAAAACACGTAGTATACACTACAATTTTAACCTTTAACTCGCTTCTCGTCCAGTTGAGACCTCGGCAGCTTGTTTATCGACCGAGGAATCTCCCTCCAGATTTCCGGTCGACACTTACGTGACACATACATATTTGATATTGTTTCGTGGGCGTTCATGATAAATCATAAATCATCAGGACATACCAGATAGTACTTCACTGTGAGTATTTTAGGATCAACTAGTTTGACCTAGCCTAAACTGGCCTATCCTATCGGGCTTAGGTGAAACTAGTTTAGTCTTGTTTGTCCCAGTTAGGCACATCGCGGTTAAGGAAGAACTGGTTATCCATAGAAAAAAACCTAGTATGTACCACAATCGAGTTTGTTCGGTCATATGAAAACATGAATAAGAACAAAAGGCAATATTTCAAACTTCGTTATTTGCTCTGCCATGACTACTTTTGCAAATACCGCTTCGAAATATATGTACATGTCTTCAAATGTCTTATATGTAACATAAAATCATTACAGATTTAAAGTTTTGTTAGTCATACATATAATACATGCATATTGAACATCTTCCTTAAACCTTTTTTCCTTCCATAACCTTAGCCTTTTTAATAATAACATTTTCTCTCAATAAACCCAACTTTATACTGTTATTTAATAAACGTACAAACTCCACATCCACTGGACAAATATTGTCCAGTTCATACTTTCGCCCAGCACACCATAAATCGAAAGTTCCCACGAGTCAAAAGATCTTATTACTGGGGCGGACGCATCTTGCATCACCCCACCTACTATATTCTCTAATTCTCCGTACAGTTCTTTAACTAAAGCAGCTCCTATTTTGAACCTAATGTCCCTCTCAATAAGGACATCTCCAAACTTTGTCACTGCAAAACTAAGTAAAAAATCAGTTACAAGTTTGATATAACGTGTCGGTACATTACGGTCCTATCCCTCTGCGTTTAGGGCAAGTATTAAATGGTTCAGTGGACAGGTAAATATTATAATGCAAACAAATTTAACTGACTTTAATGCGCCATTGGTGTTTATTTTAGGGGAGATTTGAAGGGTGATGTCCGCATCTAAAGCAATGATCTCTGCACCATTCATATTTAGATGGCCGCCGAGACTTTTAATGTTTTTTACGTTTCCTGTTTTCATTTTAGAAATGATTAAATTCGTTGTCTTAATTATTACAACTGGTTTTATTATGCGCATAATTTCTTTTGTTCTATAGCACGTAGTTATTATTTATTCGTAACATTTACTTTTATTCGATAGTAGTAGATAGTCAATAAACTCGCATCGCTTTAAATTTAAAATGTTACAATGTTTACAATTAAAAAAACGGATTCCATTTTTTCCCGTTTTCGCAAAATCAGTTTTTTTCTCTTCAAAATCATTTTTTTGAGGAATAATATAACGACAACGGACAACAGTAAAAGCTTGACTCTAGTGTAATTTATATATTAGCTACACAAATATCACTTTTTATATTCTATTGTACTTTATAGCGAAAGAGAGGAATGTCCTTCTTATAATTATTAGTATAGATATATGTATGTAGTTTGTCAATATTTAATTTAGTAATAAAACCGTGATTTTGTTGCAAAAATATAACAAGACCTGAAATGTATGCTGTATCATCTAAGATAGAACTCCTTATTTATACCCAATAAGCACAGTACAAGGGTTTGCTAGCAATAAGCGAAACAGGAACAAATACCACGTTGGTTTTACTGTAAAGAATATTAAATTGGTACGATCTGCCAGACAAACAGCGTTCGCCAAGATTCCTTTGTCGTGTCCAGCGGCTGTCAGATTGAATCTAAAACTGTCGAGATAAATGCATCTGAAATGTATTGGAGAACTAATTTCTGCCAAATATGGGTTTAATAGTTTAAATGATCTGATTGTGAGCTGAAAGGTACAGCATTCGTTTCTTGGGAGGTACATTAATGTTTGTTTTCGTTTTACGAACGCTCTTTTTTCTAATGTTCATTTTTGAAATGTTAGTTTTTCAAATAACTTATCTATGGTTCAGTCCAACTGGAATTATGACGAAGTTTAAAAGAATAGAATAAATCATTCTATAAGCTATTTTTTTTATTGTATTGTATTGAAAGGTGAGAAACACCCAAAGAATTATTTTTAGAATTAAATATTTAACAGAATTTGTTTACACATAATAGTAGTTATTTTAAACAGCTTAGGAAACTAGGTTAAATAAATATTGATTAAAATCTATTAAGCTGTCGCAGAAGTGGAGCAAATCTACTTTTCGCGAAGACTCAAGTTTAAACTTAGTTTTGAGTCTAAATCCGCAAACTTTAAACTCTAACTTGAGAATGTTATTTAAGCTTTATGAGCAAATTCAAAACATGGAAGTTTATGCATTACTTATAAAATAAACTATTAGAATAATAAAAAAATATATTTAATTTATTTTGTATCTGAAACGGGAATAAATTATAACATCTCAGGATAACTTAGACACAGCCATCTCATCACAAACGAATTAAAAGCTTGTACTATGATAATCAGACAACTGATAAACTTATATACAAATTTTTATTTATTTTTTACTCCCAGACACCGAAAAAACGTTCTTGCTTATCACAGAAAAAAATGTAACTGGGTTCGACCACACGACCTTCTGCTTAGCAGTTGAAGTTAATATTAGGCCAGGCAGGCTATAAAGATGAAAATATTAATTTTAACTGGAACTTACAAACGTGGGATGTATGTTTTTTACCTAATAAAAATAATAGTTTCTGATAAAGCAAGTCTACCTCAACCATCATTTGTATATCAGTCTTCAATCTATTGATGCACAGCTCAAGGTCGTGCAGCGAGCGATGGAGAGGGCCATGCTCGGTATGTCTCTACGAGATCGAGTCAGAATTGATGAGATCCGTAGAAGAACAAAAGTTATCGACATAGCTCGTAGGATTAACCGGCTGAAGTGGCAATGGGCAGGCCACAGTTGGAAGGACCAACAACCGTTGGGGAAGAAAGATCCTCGAATGGCGACCACGTTTTGGAAAAAGGAGCAAAGGGCGCCCCCCGACCAGGTGAGCTGATCACTTAAGGAAAACAGCGGGCATCTGCTGGTTTTAAAGGGCTTAGGACCGGTCAGAGTGGCGCAAATTAGGAGAGGCCCGTGTCCAGCGGACATCCAAAGGCTGATGATGATGATGAACCTATTGATGGCCGACTATTGGGCACGCTGCTCTGATGCAGATTGGTAGGAGTGAATGGCTATCCAGATATCCACTGGGTTCCGAAGGCATAGGACCCTTCAGAGTGGCGTAAATTAGTGGAGGATTATGTCCAACAGAGGAGGTTGAAAGGCTAATCGACGGATGGATGGATGAATGGCTGACCCAAGTGTTGGAAGTTTTTATACCGCCCGAAGGTCTCCGACATGACTTGACGATTGCTATCTATGATAACAACCGGGACCCGGCTTTACGTGCCCTTACGTGACAGAAAATGGTGTGAACAATTAACTGTCGATGAACGCTCGGTGTCTATGTGTGGTTGGTGCTGCAGTTAGCTCTAAACCTCCTCAGTCATGAGGTGAAATTAATGGCTTAAATCTCAATCGACTTACAACTCCAGACCCTGTGTCAAAATACCAAAATGAATTCGTCATCTCAACCCATCACGGCCCACTATCGACCACGGGACTCTTCTCTGAATGAGAAGGTTAAGGCCATAGTCCACCACGCTGGCCAAGTCCGGCTTGGCAGACTTCACACACCATTGAGTTTTGCAAACTCCCCGCATGCAGGTTTCCTCACGATGGTTTTATTCAACGTTATAGCGACTGACATTTAAATGCTTAAAACGCACATAACTCCGAAAAGTCTAAAGTGCACGCCCTAGGATTCGAACCCCGACCCCCCGAGTACAAGGCCGAATTCTTAACCACTAGGCTATCACCGCTTTTATCAAAATCAATTACTGCTCCCAAATACGTAGATATACAAATATAGTCCTCATCAAAGAAACTTTTTCATCGGAAAGGAGCACAGCGATAAAGGATTGCAAATGAGGGGTCCTGAAACCCGAAGCAGGTTCCAAAACCAGTCAAATGACTCGTCCCGGTCTCGCGGTCTCTTCTTCCTTTTAATTAATAGAGGAAATTGTTTGTCCGAGTGCTGGGATATCTCTAATTACTTCGCCTCGAATTACGGCAGAAAAATTACGGATGTCGAATTATTTTTACGCTTCCCAGGAATAGATAACTTTAATAGTTATTATGATTTGTTATGGACGAAGTCATTAAATGTATGTATGTATGTATGAACGGTTGAAACGTATGTTCATTCCTCAAATGGGAGGCATTGGGTTCGAAACCCCGCACATCTCATTTTTAAACTCTTTGAAGATTACTTCCTATTATAATGCGCATTAATTAGTTGTGGCAACAAGTATGATTCGTGGGTCTCGAATGTGCGTGGTGGAATATGCCTCCCCAGTGTGAGGAAAGACCCGTGCTCAGTAGTGGGCCATCGATGAGTTGAAGTCAGTTTCGAATAGAAGAAGCTGATCCTCAAATTACTGAACAGATTTTCTTGAATCTTAACATAAACGCAATTGAGGAAATAGATGAATTATTTCACCTGCTTGAGAACTGCAATATATAGAGAGATGTTAACCTAAACTAACCTTTGGTATAATGAAAAAAACTAAAATTTCATGTCTCCGTAAACAATCAAGTATCAAAGATAAATTCTATTCTTACATCCATACCACTCCTAATGCCTTTGCCTGACAGCAAAAATAAAAAAAAAACCAAGCATGCTTCCGGAAAACGCAGCGCAATTTCCACGTTGTCGATCCGGCCTACCAGGCGTTCAGCGCAGGAAGATGCACTATAGGATTTGAACGTTCAGCTCAGTAGCGCGTCGGACGCCAGACGAGACGCACGTGTGTGACGCAGTTCGATTATTCGGTTACGTGTAGTGCTGTGTTTTGTAGTGTTAAATGCAAGATTTCATAAGGTTTGTGTATTTTAGTTAGTGTATTCGTTAGTATATTGTTTATTTTGAGTTAATATTTGGAAGTGTTTAATACATTTTCTAATTTATATTTTCTTATTACAAAATGTTCATTATTTATTAAAAAATCTTAAAGTACCAATACCGATATATTTCAAATTTTATGATTTTATAATCGAGTTATTTATAAATTTCTATGCAAAATCTAGTAAACAGCTTTAAATGTAACCAAATTTTGACTTTAACTACTACAATATTTCATAATTTACATATTATTGTAAATATTAGGAATGAATTGCATAGTTTACAATAATTCAACGCCGGAAACAGCATGTCGTCTGTACCGTGCCGGTAAAAACTGTTAGACATGCCGTAACCTGCATATAAGGGTTAAATCGCAATAATAAAATATACTTAAGGTAATATCTATACATAAATATATGTATCGCGTTGTATGTTATTAAAAAGAAGCTTATGTGTTGTAGTCAGACTAAAATCTATCTCAGTGACAAATTTCACTCAGATCCGTCCACTAGTTGTTGCTTGAAGCGGTAACAAATATTCATGAATGTTTTCTCACAAACTTTTGCTTTTATAATATAATTATTTGTAAGACTAAGTATAATTTTTGTCGGTCAACTTTTAACTCAGGAACGGCTGGGTCGATTTTCATGATTTTTGACTTCAACCTCTTTTTCAAATTCCTATAACCAGAAAAGTGAAAATTTTTTAAAAGAATTTATAAGAAGCAACAGTGTCTTTTTAGATAAATCTCATCGAGATCGATTCAGCAGTTTTTGCGTGAAGGAGTAAAAAACATCCGTCCATCCATCCGCATAAACTTTCACATTTACGAGTATAATATTAGGTGAAGGAAAATATCGTGAGAGAGTTCCCTATAAAATTCTCGATAGTGTGTGAAGTCCACTAATCCACAGTTGGCCAGCGTGGTAGACTTAGACTCTCACGTCATTATTATTTGATATTATATACGTACTTACTTATATAATTATGATTTATATATAGACAGAAATCAATATCCCTGTTCATCACAGAAAAGTTTGTTCTGGATGGGAATCGAACCCACGACCTTCGACTTAGCAGACAATTTTACGTACCACTAGACCAGTGAATAATTAAAATATTTTAAATCAATTTGTTAATCCTTATCTACTTCTTTTTACCCACCATCTCTCTGTCTCTTTCTTAATATGTGGTTATTATTTGTCATAGGAAATCTCTCGACACGGTCTTTGTGGTGGCATTCCCTGAAACCCCACTGATTCCTATGATCCTTTTTGTGGATATATTGATGACTAGTTTCTGACTGCGGATTCGTTCGGATCTAAAAAAAAGTTGCCTATGTGTTATTTATTCATCAAAAGTATCTTATATGTTATTTCCTACTATAATCAAAATCTGTGATTTAATAAAAAATACATAAACCCATAATCTATTAAAGTTTGTCTCCTCAATAATGAGGAGAAATCCGTGGACAGTGTCAGGCCGTCTGTTAGTTGAAGTACATATAGAATTACCATACATTAATCTCATGGTTCATACTCCATTTCACTGGAGCAGCACGGTGGATGCTTTAGGCCTCCTCAGTTATGAGGAGGAAGACGTCCTCAGTAGTAGGCCATATTGGATTGAAGCTAATCTCATGTTTTCTCACAGTCTTTGACAATTCACAGATGTAATAAGGGAACTCATGCCGCGTATTCAAGTTAAAATAAGTACTTCTGCTCTCAGCAAATGTCCTAATAAAGCTTCGTACACATGGGCACGTGAAGTGCATTGGCAAACTAATCAAGCTAAAACACCTCGCTTCGGGGATCAATCATTCTATGAAGTACCCTTTTCTCACTAACTCAAAAATCAACTATTTTTTCTAGGACAGGATACGTTCCTACTTCCGTTTGTTTTTATTGGCTACATGTGGTCCAGTACAAGGCGTTGTTTCTTACTGAGGAGGCCTGGAGGATAAAAGGAGTTGGAGTTGGCTATTGATCGAAAGAGGGGGTTGTGTAGGGAGTGTATCATGTGAACGAACTCGCGGGAAAACTCTAGATTCATAATAAAAATTCATATTTAGGTAATACAATTTTATGCTTTTAGGTAACCTTACCGGTTACCTTACCTTACTGCTTACCTTACCTTACAGTTTTACCTTACCTTACAGTTTTACCTTACCTTACAGTTTTACATTTTGATATTAAATACTGTAAAACAATCTGTGACACCCAATCTGTAACAAGATGCACATTGTTTAATTTGCTGACTGTACCGGGCGCAGAGTTACACGAAACTACACTCAAGACGGTTGTGAATGATGCCAAATGGGTTAAAAGTGGACATTAGAACGAGTCTCCTTCGTATGGAGTTTCCTACCGAGCAGGCTATCTGGTTACATGCACTTTATTCCACTAAGAAGCACTATAATTAAGTCTTGGCAACGAATTGTATTTCATTTGTTCTACTGTTCTCGTTTTATTAGCACTACGTATATGAAAATGTCGACGGAACCCCGACACATAAGCTACCAGTTGTTTCAAAGATTTATGTCTTGAACGGCAATAAGAGACATGACTTTTTTATTAATAACCGTACCCGGCGTAAGTTCCTAAGTACGCATCAACTATGTGCCCGATCGATACAATTTTGGTAGGATCTTTTATAGTGAATTCTGAACCAAGTTGCCAAAGACATCTCATAACATTTCAGGGTTCATATAGGACAAACAAACATTGATTTTGATACCTGTACTTGATTACTATGGACGTTAATGATTATAGTAACAAAAATAGTCGATCAAAGAAAATTATTTTCCTTGTTAATAATGCAACGTAATACTTACCTTTTGTATGCGAATCTGACTTTACCATTTATTTTTGATACCATTACCTTTGATGTACCATTTTGATAAGAAATGAAAGTGATACATTGATAATACATGATATAATAATATATGTACATGAATATTTTTTATTTATTTATAGTCAATCAATTAGTGCTTGACAACAATCCGACAAATAGGCAAAGCGCGCTAATTAAGCAAAAGCTGTATACCCCCTTGATTAGAAGACATTTACATTGTAAACGAACGGGAACATATATAATTTAACATTGGTTTATAGATAACGTTATAACGTAGTACTTTATTGTCCAGTTGTCTCTGTACGACAAAAGAGTGAAAAAATGTAACTAGCGCTTCTTGGATCAACAAAATATTACTGATTTAGTTATAATATTGCTCGTTAGATGGCGGTGTTATTACCTACTATCTTTCAAGCAAATCTCTATTTACTAATTTATAGACTTAGAATTTTACTTCTAAGTCTTCTGTCTTCCCTCTTTTCAGAGAAACTATACTGCTGATTGAGCTTTTATTACATGTAGTTTAAGCGATTAAATGGGGCTTTTAATTAAACTTATCCATCTTTATTATATCCAAGTGTTTTAAAATTAATTAAGCTTTAGTCGTACCGTATATGAACCGTTCTAGGCAAGGATATAAGTAATTAATTTGACTTCGGCGTTACACTATTTTGGAAGGAAATTATGTAAAAAAATAGATGTGTGACAAAATGTGATCATATGTTGACATATCATTCCGACATAGCATATATATTGCCTTCTCATCTTTATCGAAGGGGTTGAATTACGATTCACCTGATGGTAAGTGGCAATACCAGAAACTGTAATGAAATGGGTGAAAGATACTTAACAATGTATGCGTTTTTTGAAGTATGACATGAGTAAAAATTTTGAGTATCGGGCCGTTGAGGTTCTTCAGAATCTGATGTGGATGAAACTGTACTCTTAGGCGAGTTAATGTGTAATGGAAAAGTACTCAAATCAATTGTTAATTCAAAGTTACAGAGACAAGCTGAGTCCCTTCTTAGACCGATCTGTTTCCCTTATTTCTTTGTATTCCATATCATTAAAGGTGTTATAATGATAGAATACTTTTTATAGACCTATGTGGGTGACGCTGCGGGCGGAAATAAGTTTTATTTTTAATTTATTAACATAATTGGTAAGTGGCGATGAAATCTTCGATGGTAAAGCGCACCAACTTAGTAGAAGCCTATTCACTCTTGACTTGAAGACATTTACTTTGTAATCGAACGGGAACACCGACACGGGCAACATATTCCAAACCTTCGCGGTACGGGTAAAAAGACGAAGCGGCAAATTAATAAAATGATAAATAAATAAACGCTAACACAGACGCATCAAAGGTATAAATACATATCACAAATAAAACCCACGGAACAAATGTAAGTCTGTCACTTGCCTTTTTTTTTGATGGAGGGGAAAAATACTTTAACGTATGCCCCGTGGCCGTGCCTTGCCACGAGGGTATGTGGGACTCCGAGTGCAATGCGACGTGCACCGCACCGCGACTACCCACTAAAAACCCCTCTGCGATTCCGACTTCTAGACATAGCAAGTGGAGGAGGTTACCTCAGCCGGGAATCAAACCCTTTCTTCTACCTACAAAGAATTCAAAATGGTCAAAGCTATCGAAGGAATTCTCATTAATTTGTTTCTCTTATAAACTTCCAGAGCTTTAAAAATAAGCAAGGAATTCAAAGTACTGAAAGTATCTTTCATTTAAGCTTAGCGTCGTCCGAGATTTTTCATTTTATTAAGCGCCTTATCAAGAAAGCTCTATAGCCCTTGTGCAACGTGGGACTTATTTAAAAATTATTAAGAAGACATTTAAAACTATTTAAGTAGTCAAATTTACCTCGGAGATAAAATGCAAGATAAATTCTATGCCACCGAAATATATTTACTTTACTCTTTCTTGTATGGTCTTATTAATAGTTTAAGTCAAAGTCAAATATTGTAGACATTTTCAATTCACTTATGAACATTATTTTTCTTGGATAGGTACTATAAGAACGAAAAAAACGCTTCCTCAGGATGCATCATTGTGACAAGTGAAAACCGTAAACACGTACATAACTTTTGAAAATTTTGATGTGCGGTAGACTTGAATCTAGCCCATCCTATTCGAGGCTACACTAGTCACTACATTTAATGCAAATTCAATAAGTATTTCATTACAATAAACTTACAGTAACTTAAATTTACAGTACTTTTATACACACGAGCACAATTACTGTAAGTGCAAAAGCCCCCATGAAACGTGGCACATAGCAATAAAATTAAAAACGAATGTAAAATGGTGTGTAAAAATAAAAAATTAATTCAACCCGAGGGCGTTCGCTTTGCAAAACAAATTACCATTCTAATACTAAACATTGAAACAAACATACATACGATTTTTTTTGCGAAATACCCTCATGTCTACAATTTGGGTGGAACATTTTTGCTTGGAACATCTTTGTACTAAGTGCAATATTATAATTTTTTGATTACGTACGTACGTAAGTATATACGTACTAGTGTAGATCTATATTTAAAACACAAGCTTTAATTAGATATAATTTAATTATAGATACGAAGTTAATACACAAAATTTCGTAACTGTATTGTTAAACCGTTGAGGAATTCCCTTCTCTGGAACCAATCCTGAACGTAGTATCAGGTCGTTTTTATTATAAAAATGTATTATCATCAGGACGAACGGTTTACGCGAAATTTCAGCTCCGTAGTGTAAGAGGATGTGGGTCAAGTTAAGCTTGCAAGATTTGACCCGAACAGTTAAGAAACAAATATACTAATATACAAACATACGAAAATTTGTATTTTATTTGTTACTATTTTCTCCCAGTGAAATTGCTCGCGTAGTAAGTTTATAGTAACTAGCCTATGTGTTATTTCAGACTATAATCTATC
>DWJZ01008777.1:0-11116 GCA_018249125.1 Asbolis capucinus
ATAGGTCATACCTTTTTGAGGTTTCATGGAAACCTGTTTGCGGGTTTTCATGTGATGTCCGTTCAGACAAACAATAATTCCAAAAAAAATATTTTCGTGCTCTATCACGATATTAGAGTCCCACCTCATCAAAATTTTTAAAAATTATTCAATGTACAGGAAAAATGGATATTGAGTTTTAATGTAGTATAGATTTTATTAATGTGCCATCCATCTATCCATGTCTTTGTTTCGTTTTTTATATGGTCTCGTTTTGTGTTACAAGTTAGCTTGTCCATCTGTATATAGTATGTATGTCTGTTCTATAGTATGTAGTTTCTGTATGTAATATCGTAAATGTAATCAACAGCTTAAATTAATTACTCCTCATTAGGGTCACAATCTAAAAAACTGATAAACTGACGTAGATGAACCGATTTTGGTCTAGCTTATATTGTTTGTAAATTCAATCGAGTGAAACTATTATTAGAGAAAATCTTTCCGTTATTTGGACATTTTTTTTGTCCTTTAAAAATATGTAAATTGATTTTTGTTGGCATGGGTTTTATTTAATTCATTACAAATCAGATGAAACATTTAAAATGAATTTATAAGTTATCTCTCTTGCAATTCTTAAAATTGAAGTACAATTTAAGTTAATTTATCAAGTGTACTAACATATATTTAATTCATGGTATACAGGGAATAAGTTTGACAGTCAGTTGGCGTGTTACGAATACCGTTTAATAAGGCAGGTGGTACAACAATGCAGTCCCAACAATAGATTGCCAGTAGAGTGCATACAATGAAATGGGGTTTGGTTTGTATTGCCCCGCTGCTAATCACTTTTTAGATATTGATGGCCGTAGACTAGTGTGGTCACCCTATCTGCTAGGGGCACCCTGATTAAAGTTTTTTTAATATATGGGACTGTGTTAAATTCATTGATCGATTTTTTACTAATTAATTTAGTTGTGATTTGTGAACTTAATCATTTTCTGTACCGCATTATTGGCGGCTCCATAGCTTTGTAGCTGCGGTGTGATGGGCCCAGCCAGGATTCAGACCCGGGACATATGATTGCCGGCTAGTTTAACATTTATGTGACAAATATTTCTCTCGTTAGCTACAAAAAGAGAGATATATATTATATATATATAGGTTAAGTAATAACTTTATTAATAAAATAATTATGCAAGTTAACCTATATATTGTTTATATTAGAATAATTTTAATTAACATTTATTGTTAATTATATAATTGTTAATTAACAAACCTAATACACCACCCACTATTTCATGGACTATGGCTTCGATGGTCAGTCTTCAAACTCTGCTTCCATTCAGTTAGGCCTTAGTCAATAGACTTTTTATTTGTTCAAGTGCAATGACCTCATTTATGTCACAATGTTGACATTAAAAAATAATACGGGCCTTTCACGTGGGAGAAGTTATATTAAATTGTTATTTGTTAACGAATGTGTGTGATAAGTAATCTGTTTTAATAATACTGAATAATGGTTAGAAGATAGTATTAATATAATTTATTTCTACGTGTGTTATTCAAATTATTATTATTGTGTTTTTTATATTTTTTTATTGATGTTATGTAGGATTGTATATATGGATAGGATATGTATGGTAAAAGATTTCTTCGTTTATTTATGTGTTAACGAATGTGTGTGTGTGTCATAAGTTTCCTATTTTAATAATACTGAATAGATAATAGGATAAAGTATTAATATAATTTATTTCTATGTGTGTAATTAAATTTATTACAATTTATTATTTTAATGTTTTTTTTTCTTGTTCTTATGTAGGATTCTATCGGTAACAATTTCTAAGTAAGGAACGATTTAATTGACATACATAATTTGTATTAATTCTCTACTAAGGAACGAATTAAGTAACCATAATTACTACAAAATTTGTATACATTTTGTCCTAAGGAACTAATTAAGTGACTATAATTACTACAAAATTTGCATACATTCTAAACTAAGGACCGATTTAAGTAACCATTAACATACGTGCGGTAGGAATGATTTAATACAACATAGGTCATAATTCTAAATCTAAACACCGCCAAAGTTCTAGCCAATCAAAGAACGGAAACATCCGAAGGAGTTGGGTATATTTAGTGTCCCTAAAATAAACAGGAGTGTACACTTGAACTTGTCGGGTTCGACGACCGGACGCCCCGCCCGACCGTTTACACTAAATAGTAGTTTTAAACTACTTCTGGGAGTAATTAGATGTGTCTTTTATCTTTATCTTTATTGGACATAAATATCTTATCTTATTTTTTATCTGTAGGTTTTTTCTTTTGCGTAAATATTCACTTGTTATAAATAAATAAATGATACTACTAGGAGTTCTTGATTTTGTATTTGTATAATTATTTGCTTTAAAATACATAAGTTGAAATATATTTCGTTTTTATTATAATATTATTTTTACCTAATTTTCAATACTTCTAGATAAAATGTACAGATAAAAAAGGCAATTTATATAGAATTTATCTAGTCTGTTCTATTAAAATAAAATAAATTAAAAATACTATGTTTAGTGTGCGTCATTAATGAATCTAGAGCTTTTCTTACCTATGCATACCTAAGGACAAAAATTGGAAAATTAAAAAAATCTTGATATAATATTCCAAAAAGATAGTGCCCCAATAATCTTCTTTATAATGAAATGGTTATTTTTGTAACAAATAAATTTAAGTTTGCAACTTTGTATACATACTCTACCTAAGAAAAAAAAATTAAATCTATATATTAATAAGGCAACAACTTTGTAACCCTATATATGAGATGGAGGACGAGATTGTGACAGTTAAAAATGGAGAAAAAGTGCAGAAAGCAACTATTTTACATAATAGGTTTCATTAGAATATTAAAAAAACACAAGCTTTAATCATAGAGCCCGAATGTACGAGGAAATAGTCCATTTAAACTTGTAAAATTTGAGACGAACAAACCAATAAAATAACATAAAACAATGGAAATATATTTAATTGTTATATAAAAACATCCCACTACCACCCGTTTAATACACACGTCTGGCAACTTCAGTACTGTCAATGACAAATTTCTATTCAATTTCGACCTCAGACTCTCTTGTATGAATTAAAAACAATTAAATATAATTATTTTATATCTTTAATTTTTATATTTATATTTGTTACTTTAGTTTTGCGTCCATTAAACCAGGCTGTTAATATCCATTTGCTTTTAGAATCGTGTAATATATGGTCTGTGGTTGGAAAGCGATTTACTTAATAGCTTCTGTATAAGGAACTTCACTTACGCTATTACGTTCACGTGTCATTAGACTTAAAACTTAGTATTCTGTTTAGAGCTGGATTGCTAACTGTATTTGTAAAGGTTAATTGAAAGTCTATGGTATCCTGGTACCTGACTCGAAGAATTCGTGTCCGCCGATGTGTTGATTGGTATTGATCGGCAAAGTTAAGCAATAGCAGATGCTGTAGGATTGGTTACCACTAGTGGGAACCTCATGAGCGCTTCCGTGCCTCGTAGCGCACGTCAAGCCGGCCTTCCAATTTGTTAATATTAGGTATCGGAGGCCTTCGCGTGATAATTAAAATACCGATACTCTGTTGGTCACTAATGCTTTTAATGTGCACTGGAGCAGCGTGGTGGAATGCTCCAGGCTTCCTCAGTCATGAAGAGACTGTGCTCAATAGTGGGTTAATAAGTGAGCCTTGCTTAGCTGCTATTTGAAATATACAAAATCCAATTATTGGTGACTAAATATTTTATGTTGAAAAAGCTAAGCACCATTCCCATTACCCACCAAATACGAATACAATTGGTTTTTTTTTATGTATGATTGATTAAATATTACATATTTTGTATATGTTAAATACTTAAGTAGAGAGAATAATTAAAAAATCGACCTCAAAAATAATAACATTAATTAATATCTCAGGACAACTCGCACACGGCCATTCGATCCCAAACTAAGCGCTAGCTTGTACTATGCTGATCAAACAACTGACAAACATACATGTATATTTTTAAATACATATATAGATGTTTACACCAAGACACACGGTACAATCATTCCTGTACATCACAGAAAAGTTTGACCTGGGTGGGAATCGAACCCACGACCTTCGGTGTAGGAGTCAGGTTCGCTAACCACTAGACCAACCGGCCTGTTGGTTTTTAATTTTTTTCGACAACACGAACCAAATATTTCCCTTCTTTTTGCGATCAATGATCAAAGTAGATGAAGTTGTCTGTATTAATTACATTAAAAGCATATAACGTTACATTTTCAATACGAAAATAATGAGTATTTGATTTCGAAAGGAGCAGAATCACGAAGCAATCACGTCGTTTCCCTATCGAGGATTACCGTCGATATCTGATGGTAATTCCGCATTTTCCATGTTACAAATTTAGAACTTTTCTAATTTGGAAAGCATTTGTTACAATATTCATTTCCTATTTTTGATAATATTATATTTCTGTTTCTAATCGCTCTTACACTACTTACTGGAGCAGCGTGGTGGAAGTCTAGATCCTCAGAGTGTATTGATGGGTCCATGCCACCAACTAATTATTTATGGTCTTGCACCGTACAGCGTAAGGGTTAAAACTTCGGTCTCTCGAACTGGAGGCCTGGTGTCGTCGAGGTGTGACTTCGGCAGGAGGGGTTCGTATTAGAAAACGTATCGCTTGTTACGGTGAAGAAAAACATTGTGATGAAGCACTACTGAGAGTTCCTCATATATTTCTAAAAAGTGTTTATGAATCAGCATATAACCTGTATAGTAGCACGCGCAGTCTATTGCCTGTGACTCTCACATTGTGAGAGGGACCCGAGCTCAGCAGTGAGACAGTGCGTTGCCATAGTGATGATTAAACGAGTGTGCTAGGAAGGTGGAAGGGAAACCACTTGTAATTTTTTTATGCCTTTTGTGCCTCCGAAGGCACGGAAATAGTCTGTCTAGGGAATTTGAAAACGTTTATCGCAATGAGCGGTTTAGTCATTCACTATATGCACAGCTAATATATTAACACAATAAGTACTACTAAGATCGATTGGAACTGGATATATGTAAATCGTAAGTTTAAATTTTGAACAATCAGTTTAGAGAGGAATAATTGATGTACAACTAGCGCCACGGCGCGGCGTTACTAGGAACCAGTTCTGACAAAAAGTCGAATTGAAAATGCATTCGCTTTAAGCGTCTCAAATTCACTGAATCATTCAGGGTGTTTCACTACAAAGGAATGGTTCGTCGCGTTTACGTCTGTAGAAAAAATTGTAATTTACATTACAAACAGACCGTAGTGTTACCTATTTAATATGTCAGATTCATTTGACAGGGGAAAAAAATTGCACTAAAAACGAAAAAACAACTGAACTTTCTCAAATATTTAAGTGATTTTGCTCGCGTCATGAGTTATAAAAAGTAGCTTGTGTTATCCCAGAGTATCAGCGAGCCAAGTTCCATCTTAATCTGTTCAACGGTTAGCGTGTAAAGGAAATGCGAACCTAAATAAATATCCAAGATCTTTACAAACATTTATAATATTAGTAGAATAGCAGAGAGTCCTATCTCTCCGTCCCATTTTTCTTCTATCATCCATCCCAGAGCAGGAAGTTGTGTTAACCGGAAACTGACATTTCCACGAGTCCTACGAAGCAAGGTATTAAGTTTTTGCCACACTCGTTCATCTGTCCACTTCCCCACCGCACCCGTTTTTACTCAACCCGACCGATCACTTAGGATCGGCACAAGCCGCCGGACTTTGAGCGCTTCAACAAACAGACTGACTATAGTCAAGTCGGGGCAGAATGTGGCAGAAAAATACTTGTTCTTCGGTCATGAATTTTACTTATCTTGTCCTTGCCACCCGCCATAGCTAACCTAAAGTTGTGTAGGACTGTGTTAGCATTAATTTATTTATTACTAGCTGCACCCGGCTCGCGTTGCTACGTATAAACTCATCAACCATGTGTCCGATCGATATCTGATAGTACAAAAATATTTTCCAGAGAATTGTGAACAAAGTTGCTAAAGACATCAGTGCTATCCTACCATTTGAGAGTCTACAAAGGACAAAGTAACTCAGAAACAAATATTATATTTTATCTACATACACGCATAATACTAAAGTCCCAAATTTTGTAGTAAATTTATTTTATTTATTTCTTTAAAACTTCAGCTCCACCAAAACAGATTAAAAACCCAAAGCAGTAGAGTGGCTTAATAAAATACTATTATAATATTTGCTGTGGGTCTGTAATAATCTTTTGGTAACAAAATACGGTAAAGATGAAGGTGTTTGGAGATAACGATATAACTAATGAGTCACACCGAGCTCAGCGACGCATAACTTGTAATACTTCCTGTTACCAACTTGACTTACGCTTACTTACTTCCTTAGTGACATTGGATTAGTTTGCAAGTTTCTAACTTTTCGACGCCTCACTTCGCTATCCGATGTTTGACGCCATTAGAGTTGGTTGATTATGTTATTATCTATGGATTCCTGGTACTTTTTTTTCGTTTTTCTTATAATTTATTACACTCGCAAAACATTAACGTTTTTTGACATCCTGAATTGCGGAATTAAGTTTTTTTTATAATGAAACTATTACTAAACTACTAAAACACAACTAATACTACATAAAGGTACATTAAACTATGTATATATAAAAAGAAAAATAAGATAATAGGAACCTCCGAAAAGGTCCAGCACTCGGTTGCACCGATTTTCAGTGCTGGTCTGAGCAGCTCAGTCGGCTGCTAGCGGTGTAGGCCCGCAATAAAAAAAAAAAAATTATTATGCCTGTGTCTTCGATAACCAAGAACTTTCATCCCATATTTTAATCCCATCAAGCCTTTTTTTCGCGATTAAAAGTATCCCATCCGTTATACCAGACTATAATCCATACCTGTACAAATTTTCATTGAGATCTGTCCAGTAGTTTTTGCGTGAAGGAGTAACAAACATCCAGCAATTTTCACAAAATTTCACATTTATAAATTTAGTTTAAGATATCACGCATGAAGCCTAGGTAAATATAAACAGACACTAGCTACAAAGAACTTAAATAACTCAGTAAAAATAATATTGTACTTATAAAAAAAACTTCAATACATGTCAGGATGGAGCGGTCGAAGAATATGGCTTTTATGACACATGTCATACGTAATTGCTAGGAACGGTTTCGCTCCCCCGGGGTTTCTAACTTAGTGGTTGTTCCATAATAACCTCTACCGCCATGATGAATTTCTCCAATAATATCCCACTGTTTTATTACTTACCAGATATCCGCGGCTTTGGTTGCAGAAGAATTGAAGCTTTGCGTTGCGAATAAGTTGCCAGAATCAGTGTTTCCGTTCGATTACAATGCGTCTTCAAGTCAAGAGTGAATAGGCTATTACTCAATTAGTGCGATTTACCATCTAAGACCACATCTTACCATTAGGCGAGATAGTGGTCAAGCATAAATTTATAGAAAGAAAAAAAAAACTTTTACATTATTGTTAAAAAAACTGTTACATGACAGGCCCGTTGGTTTAGTGGTTAGTGAAATTGACTGCCGCACCGAAAGTCGTTGGTTTGATTTCCGCCCAGATCAAACTTTTCTGTGATGAACAGGAATGTTTGTTCTGTGTGTCTGGGTGTAAATTTCTATATAAGTATTTATTTATCAATATATATGTATGTTATCAGTTGTCTGATCACCACAGTACAAGCTAACGCTTAGCTTGGAGTCAGATGGCCGAGTGTGATTTGTCTAAAAAGATATTTATTTAAGATATATTGTCTCAAGGGAACAAGGGACGGGAATTAAATCTGTCATATATCCTAATTTTATCATGGTCTGTCTGTGTGTCTATTCACAGTTACAGTGATTTCTTTGTCGTTTCTGACGTGTATGGATCGAGGAATTTTAAGAGCATGTGACTCGTCTACTCATTATCATCTTTTCCTATAAAAGATATATAGGTAACGGTCTTTCTGTAAGATACCCGAAATTCAGCATTACTGAAAATATATTCCAATTAGGAAATGAAATGCCCTTTAAGCGTAAAAGTTTTCAAACCGCTTACATTTTTTATTTACATTTCAACTCGGAATACCAAATTTTAATCTAGCGACATTTAGAATTCGCGGCGATTCTTTTAATGTAACTCTAAAAAAACCAAAACTTAATTTACCACCAATTAATTTTAGGCTATGACCGTAGCACCCACTTAAAACGTGGCTAACAAGACCAAGCGAAATGTGATCGTATGCCCCAATAATTAGGTTTCAAATTGCGCGACGAGTTTGATATAAAATCCAATTCCCACATGAATGAGTGGGGTCAAAAGTTGAAGTTGGTAAAAAATCGGCCGCAGCTGTTGGGCACATGGCGGAGAATCCATGATGGAAAAACGTTTAATAAAACTGTTCGCTTGTTCATTTCTTTCACTTTGATATTTTTTCGATGGTAAATGCGAACTCTCTTTCAGTATTTGTCACTTGAATTTGCTAATATTTGGTTCATGAGCTAGGTATAGGTTTCTTTTTATTGAGGTTAATACTAGTCCCAGTTCTAGCAGGAACAGCATGTGGTATGAGGCTAAGAAAGTCACCTGCTGGTAGGGCTTCGATAAGGATTTCATCCCACTAATATTACGAATGCAAAAGTTTGTGAGGATGAATGTTTGTTACTTCTACACGCAAAAACTACTGGAAGCATCTGATTGATTGGCATCATAGATTATAATCTATCTGGAATTACATATAGGGAATTTTTTATTTAAGTACAAGACCGACTAAGCGGCGGGTGGATCCTTGTTTGCAATAATTTATTAACTCATTGCTAAACTTGTCTTGAGTCAACTGTTAAACGGTTAGTTGTGTTCATAGGCGTAACAGATAGAATATTCTTACTTGGCCGATAACACATTAGTGAAATTTTTGGTTTTGCTGAAGTCCGTAGGTGACGATGAGAACTTACCAGTGGCTCGTCGGCTCGTTTGTCAGTTAATCCATAAAAAATAGTTAGTAAAAAAAGCTTAAACCTTAATAAACGCTCTAAGTACCTATATACATTAATGGAGTCTTACAAAATTTAATTCTCATGAATTTGTCACTTAACTGTATTCAACTTAGCAAGTTAAATTGTTGATTACATCTGTGCAGTCATTAGCGCCCAATAAAAGCATGAGGGTCATTTGCTGTTGTCCTTACAAATAGATGCTGTTTAAGGAAGGAAATGGTAAAATACTTGAAGAGGAATCGAGAACAGTGTCCCTTATAATTTGGATATCTTGTTTCCCCCTTTGGGTTTCACCTCCAAAGTATGGACTAGATAAATTCAAAGTTTACAACGAACTTTACTTAACAAGATTCTCAAGTCTTGGAAGAGTTCTCGGAAATATCGATAATTACCTACTTCTGTTCGAGTTTTATTTGCTTTGTGGAATTTGTTTACTGTTTTGTCTGTACGTCCGAGATCATACTGCTGTCTTGTAGCGCCATCTCTTTTAATAATAGTAAATAGATATTTTATTGAACGTCTCTCCATCTAGTGTGAAATGTAATAATTAAATCAGATGCAAGCAATTAAATCAGAAACCAATAACTAAGTTAAACTGTCAAAAGACAAATGTCACTCATTATTACATTGAGTGAATGTTAATAAAAAATAACCACAGGCTTATCTCAGACAAATGTCAAATTTCATTCAGATCTGTTAACAATTTGCGTGAAGCTAACATCTACCAATCCTCACATACTTTCTCATCTATTAGTAGGATTTGAAATTGAGGGTTAAAAGTCCTTTTCATACAGTTCGCTTTCCACATAATTTGCCGAACAACTGCTGTATTTGCTTCCCTCAAATAACTTGAACTGGGATCTTAATTACGGTCATCCGTCCTATTTGATTGGGCCCCGCATTGTTTGTGTAGCTACTAACAGGACAATTGCACTTGCACTTAGTCACGGCAGTCGCAGGGTTAATAGCAGTAGTGCTTCGGTCTGCTTCCCATGCGCATTGTATGGGTTAAGTATCGCTTCTCTTGTGAGCATTTGTTAGACTTGTTAAGTGACGTGATGAGTTTGCGAAGTCGGCGGGTAGAATTAATAGTATGAAATTTTGGCTGCTTCTTTGACATATAATTTTGTGAAGTATTAAAACTATATATAGATTGGTATGTGGTTAGTTAATTTGATTGTTGATGCAAAGATCGTGGATTCGATTCCTACTTCGAACATTTTTTCTGGGATAGGAATGTTTGTTCTGGGTTCGGGTGCAAGATAATATCTGTGTAAGTATGTCGATATAAAATACTCGTAAATACACCATAATTCAAGCTGACGAGTAGTTTGCTTTCAGATGGGTGGGTGTGAGTTGGCCCGAGGTACAGAAAAAAAATAAAAATAGTTAACCAACAGCGGGCACGTCGGGAGAAGGATGAGTGGCCGCTAACGGTAAAGTTTCCGTGCTTCGGAAGGCACGAAAAGCCTTATCGTTAGACAGCAATCGTTAAGCCACGTCGGACTTCTGGCGGCTTAAAATCCTCCTTCACGTGGTTGACCACTGACTCACCGATACCGCAGCGTGGTGACTTATACTCTAGGCTTCCTCAGTAAGAGAAGACCGTGCTTAGTGGACCATCAATAGCCAACACCTTTCGAGCGATGAACGTTTAATTTATTTTTTATTAATTAAGTTAATGAAAATGTTTTAGTCCATAATACCACGAATTCTATGCACAAAATTTGTTTCTTCGATAAGCTACAGAAATGATATTAAAAATTTTGTGCTCTGATATACACAGTACATTTAAAAATAAACGCATTTTAAAAACAACACATTTTTTAATTATGAATGTTTCCCGGGCGATTATAAATCTAAAATCATTCAAATTGGTTCAGCCGTTCTTTAGTTATAGGTGGTGTAACTAACACGCCTTTCTTTTATATATATTTTACTAGCTGACCCGGCAGACGCTGTTCTGCTAAATTAATTGAAACAAATTGAACCAGTTGTGCCCACGAATCCTATGCGCGGAATTTGTATCTTCGATAAGCTACAGGAATGTTAATAAAAATTTTGGGCTGTGTATATGTCGATTGAATAATAAA
>DWJZ01008778.1:0-11116 GCA_018249125.1 Asbolis capucinus
TATAACGGTGAAGGAAAACATCGTGAGGAAACCTGCATGCCGGGGAGTTTGCAAAACTCAAATGTGTGTGAAGTCCGACAATCCGCACTTGGCTAGCGTGATGGACTTTGGCGTTAACTTTCTCATTCAGAGAAAAGACCCATAGTCGATAGTGGGCCGCCATGGGCTGAGATAATGGTGATGAGAAGCTTTGATAATAACGAACAAATTAAAATGTAGTTTGATCCCATTGAGTACTGAGCCAGCGGGAATTGACAGTTTCTTTTGCTGCTCGAAGAACTGAATAAGGTCGTCAAACTACTTGCTATCAGAAATAACCGGGACCAATGGGTTTTACGTGCCCTCCGAAGTATGGATTTTTATGACACTAGCTATCATCATGTTAATGGAGTTCATCACCGCTTACCATCAGGGGGGGTAGTGGTCAAGCACTAATTTGTAGGAAGTAGAATAAAAAACATTTTGAACATCGCAGTTCCTAAGCAAAAAGCCATTACAGCGATAATAGTGTTGGTGATGTATATCTTATCAAAATCGTTACCGTTTAAACCTCGAATGCGTGCTCAGATCGATCGTGTCTGGTGACGCCCTTAGCAATCATTCCTAATGATGTTTCACATGAAATCTGCGTAGCCTCCACTAAAATAGACTCTATATACGTGTATCAAGGTACACTTTCGATAATATCGGTATAATAAAGTTTAAGCAATTGATTCGCTCGTTGTTCGGCGGAGACCACCACTTGTGTGACAAATACACGTTTAAGTAGCCCCTTGCGATGATTTAGTTACAATTTCTACGAGGCAATATCGACCTTAATTTAATGAATTAAGGTTTGATTTGAAACGGCAGATACTTCGATATCTGTAGTTTCAAGTTGGATTGTAATAAAAAAAGATTTTGTCTCTGTATTTAATTGATTACAGTCTCCCTTAACGATGTGTCTTAGTGAATATCATTTATATGATGCCACTTAACAAAGAGCCCTTTATATAATACTGTAGTTTGAAGAACACTTTGAATTTTCATAGTTTCGAAATTCAAGGACTTTGCAGATGTATTATGTACATTTAACTCCCGCACTCAGAGTGGTTAAGTGTAATTTAAGTTTATTAGACAATTGCTATATACATTCTGTACTAAGGAGCGATTTAAGTACCCTTTAACGACTCTGAGTGCCTGCAAAGGATGTTTGAGTTTGGTTCTGAGGATGAACGACGTACACCATCGGTAAAGCCTTTCCCATATTATATGATCGTATGTACCTATCTTGGGATTCCAGATAGAAAAGCAAATAAATAGCTGGCTATGGACAAATCACCCATGACTATCTTGCCCCAAATGAGCCCATCCATCGAACGCACGACCTTCTGATTAAGGAATTTGCTATCCACTAAACCATCAGGTCAGTCAAATTTTTAAGTCATTGCTTAACGCTTCCTTATCGGCTTTAGATACACAGTGACTAGATCCTAAAATTGTATGTTTTTAACATGTAACGCCCTGACACTAATCGGTAATGAATTGCAGACTGATTTGTAGCCAATAAAACAGTATAAAACGTTGCACTTGTCCGCTGTCCAAAGGGTTTCCTCATTCCGTGTTTGTGGTTGTAAATCTTCGTTCAAGTCAAGTTGTGGGTTCGAATACGTGTAGGAAGCTCGCGGCACATTGTAGCTTTTCGAAAGCTTGGTACGTTATCTAATGATTTATCGTACTGCTTGTTTGGAAAGCTTTTTTGCCTGTTGCTACTATTCAAGAAAGGTTTTTATACGTTTTCAGATATGTACACTGTCCATATGTCCACTCACGGCTTCGCCCGCATTGTATGTTCATAAAAAGCAGTCTATGGTTATTTCAGTCTATAAACTATCCCTGTACCAAATTTCATTCAGATCTGTTTAGTAGTTTTTGCGTGAAGGAGTAACAAACAAAGTCACATCGTTTATTTCATGTAGGTATATTATCAATACATTTATGGACGTATTTTTTTTTGGAATCTACCGCCGTTTCGGAAAAGTGTCATAACAAAGAGGAGCAAAAACGGCGAAAGCAATTCCTCAGAACATGGTTTCAAAAATGATATCCATCCATTTTCACAAACTTTCTTTATAATGTTAAATAGGGTCATTTAATGCTTCGCTTCGATCCCACAGTAGTAGTCTGAGACAGTAAAGAACACTAACTTAGTAAATGCGTATTTTTTGGGATGCTGTTGATGTTGGCTACATTGACTTAAATAAGGTAGCGCTGGACTACGATCCTACCTGATGGTAAGTGGTAATGAAGTCCGTGATGTTAAAGAGCACTTAGTAGAAGACTATTCACTCTTGACTTGAAGACATTTATATTGTAATCGAACACTGACGCGGGCAACTCACGGGTGCGGGTGGTAAAAGACGAGGCGAACCGCGTCGTTCCTACCGACGAGATGTTTACGACGTAGGGATGGATACATGCCGTGCATCGGCTCGTTCGATGGTGGAATGGGGATGGGGGAATTAATGGTGTAATTCCTGTGCATTCTCTAAAGTGTATCCTGTAGAGTCTTTATAGGTTAGTTATATCCATCCGTCAATATTTTTTCCTCGTCTACCCCATGGTGCAGATATAACATACATATGTATATGAGATTGTTGGATATGGCTTTTAAAAATATTATAGATCTTCTAAGGCCATTTTTTAATTTAGGGATCCGTTAGCCCTCTAAGACTATATCGCCACTTAGCATCAGGTGGGATCTTAGTCCAGCGCCAATTTTTTTTTACTTTGTATAAATTAGTGCTTGACCACTATCCCACCTGATGGCGGCTATGTGGTCTAGGATGGTAAAGCACTCTAATTTAGTAATAGCCTATTCACTCTTGACTTGGAGACACTTAAATTGTAATCGGACGGAAACTGACGCTGGCGACTTATTCCAATCCTTTGCTATACGCATGATGAAAGAGGGCGCAAAGCGCGACATTCGTACTGGCGGAATGTCTACCGAAATGGCGGAATGAATACTTCTTTTTCGAGCAAACGATTCTCTGATGGTAAGTGACTACCGTCCTATTTTATAAAGAAATATCTTTATTTTTCTGCAATTTTTTCTTGTAATAAATCGACTATAAAATCCTAACAAAATACTGTTATTACTCCCGTCAATAGACCGGTCTGACCGAGGGCCGCTGAATATTTGATATTGTTTATCGACGAGTCAATTATCCATGTCAGCCCCAACATTGCGAGCTGAGTTTTTCGATAAACTGGCAACACGGACGAATTATTCATCCGCGGCTTCGAGTACGTTACGTGGCCGCTTCTAACTTTGTGTGTTAATTTTATTGTGTGTGTTTCGGAGATGGAGAGTGAAGTGTGACCTAAGGAGAAACTATTTTATGCTTCTAGGCTGTTTAGACAAATTGAGGTCCATCACAACATCCCTTGAAGTTTTAAAAGAAAAAATATCAAAGTTCAATCAGTTATTTTTATAACAACATAAAATCTATTCATTATTATCTTCAAAGATATTAAGAAAAATAAAGATAGAACATAGCATTTGTTTTACCATACCCTGTTTAGCATTTGTTTTATTATAAAATGCTTATCATTTGTTTAATTGTGAGCAAAGAACATTAACGAAACATCGAATATTGTTGGTCAGAACTTGTCTTTAAATGAGGCTTTTATATTTCCGTATTCCATTATTGGTTATCGTCGCCACTCGCCACAGAGAGTTCCAGCTTCTGATGTAATCGGTCCGACTGAATTGCCGATGCCATTCTCGTGCATTTTCCACTCAATTACCCGCTGAGCGGTTCACGATGAAGAATCTTTCCGCACGCCACTCACGTACGTTCATGCTCCCCTGGTACTTCGCTGGGAATATCTAGCTGAGGAAGAATTGTTTTCATTAGAGAATAGACTAAAAATAAAGTGCACTTTTCAAAAGTTCCCTTTTGTAGAGGTATTGTGACCATTGACGAGTTAGGGTCCATTCAGACAGATCGGCGCGGGGAGCAGAATACATATTTATACCGTTTAAAAAAGAATTTCCGTTGAAATAATGGTTATTCTTAGCGCTTTCGGTTCGCTCCTATGCATTTCTAAGTTTAAAAAGAAGACTTGAAAGAACGGACCTTATTTCAAAGTCACAATACTTATTTTAAGCACACAGATCTTATATGTGACGCTTAATAGAAATTAGTCACCGCATTCTGTTCGTTTCTGGAAATCTAAGTAATTTTATGAAATATAGAGCCGATGTAATACGATTGATTGTAAGACATTTTTTGGTAAAAGAGCTTAATTTAAGGCTCTTAATTAACGCTTGTACACTCATACCCATCTTTAGGATCATCTGATCGATACAGACGAACACCATGGGATGAGTATTGGTAGACTCTCCGTACGTCTGGAAAATCAAAGATACTGGGAAACAAGATTTATAAACGTGCTATGCTTTCGGGACGAATATACTTTTGGTTTCTTTCCGCGTCAGAAATAACGCAAAGGCGAGAGTGAGACGAAAAACGATGAAAATAACACCGCCTTTCTCAATGCGGCGTTCCACTAGACTAGCTGTTTTATCTGCGTGGTCGGAAGGTGGTGTTTCACCTCGACGGGCAATTTTTTACGCTAAGTGTAACTACCGTGCGATGTTGACTTTCTAACGGTGTCCCTTGATTTCAAAGTACCCACTTTACTTTGTTGATATGGCTCGATGGCGGGATTTCTTCAATTTGCTAGTATTATTTCGCTTTAATGGTTTAGTTAGTGACCTAGAATAGCAACTGTCTCTTGTTCGTTAATACAATTTGCCGACATACTTCAATAGAGTCTTGGATTTAGATTTGACATCGTCAGACCTATTACGTAACCTTCGGGTATATAAGGTATGCTTCGGTTGTGACACGAAATTTCTGCATAAGAATGTTCAAACCTCGGTGTGATTAAGGAACTCCTGCACAAAGTTTCTGACGTAGATCGACCCACTTAGGCTGCGCATTATCAGTGAACAACAGATAACTATGTATGTTGGTGGAATTTCAGCAATACATGGCTTATTGTCACTATGCTGAACAAATTTAACCAGTCTTCAGTATACAGTTTGCTAGAAACGTGTTCCGGTTAATAAATCAAATTCAATGACTAATATCTGGAAGATTCCTAGAAACTTTATCGTGCAAATCGACCCAAGCAACGACAGGTGTGTGTATTCTTGATTTTCGATGGAAATTTTATAAACAATCTGTAGTATTTACTACATTTTCACACTATTGCAGAAACGATTCGTGATATGCCGAGCGAATTCCTGGCATTCGTAACTCCATTGTTATGTTGGCAAACACATAACTTTTGTTTGTACCAGTTAATTGCGCGAATTGTTATACATAATACAATAGACAAGTGTTGTAATATACAAATTACTTAATGTTTCAACATAAAGCGAATAGTGTAGCTAATAAATTTAGTAATTTCGGGGAACATTAATAGAAATGTAAGTTAAGCGATATTAATGTTTATGGATTTGGGTTAATCTATATTTGGATTAAAACAGTTGCTGTGGGAACCGTTGCCGCAGCTAGACATGAGGCAGTTTAGCCAGTACCTACAATTAAATGGACCGGCAAGGGTAATATTTAAGGGTAAATTATTTATTACCAAGTTGATAATAACAGAACTCTTATATATACGAGTATGTTTGTTAAATAGTTTTGTTCATAATTCCCATATTGCTAACGTTTTGACGTGTTTCTGCTTATAGTAAAGAGAAGGAATCTAATATAATTTAAAACTATTACAACGATAATGGTAAAATCAGGAACTTAGGAAGTCTAATGATTTGTTTTTAATGTAAGATTACAAGAAGAAGAAGAGAAGAGTCATTGTTTTTCGTTTGTTTGCTTTCCTTTTATAAATATATTTTCCTTTCATTAGTTAGTACCTAGTTACGTGAAACGAGTGCATAACAAGAATTAACTTGATCGAATTAAAGACTTAGTACACGAATACCTGTTTTTGCCCTTGGCGGGTGAAAACCTACATATTCATTGTTACGTGACCGCTGTTTTAAAGCCTACTTCGTGTTGCAACAATGTAGATCAAAACTTTGTATTTTACGCCGTCATTCTCATCAGTTTGTAAAGATTCAAGGTAGCCTGCCACATTTCGTTGTATCTCTAACATACGAGTCTTTCCACTTAACAGCTGCTTATTTCTGTACCTTGTTTTTTTGTTATCGAGGTGAACCCTTCCCGGTACCCGGTGCCGAGTGAGCGACACAGGTTATGTGGGATTATTTCATTTTTATACCTAGCCTCGTACTTGATCTGTCGGCCTGTGTTTAATAAAATCACTGCTTTAAGTTTAATTATAGGATGGAATTAGAGGCTGGCTAAACGATCAGGCCTCGTTTTGTCTACTTTACTTTTTGTAAATCTTTGTAAGTCTTTTTAATTCTATTGGTGAGCAATAAAGTATTTTGTTGCAATTGTTGTTCATCCACACTAATAATAAAGAGAATAGATGTGTATTTTTGTATGTTTGTAACGCATTAACCCAAAAAGTACTAGTCCGATTTAAAAAATTCTTTCACCATTAGAATGCTACGTTATCACTGCGTGACATAGGCTATATAAAACAGGTTTCAATTAAAAAAATTATAGCTATAAATATAGTACATAAATGTAAAAATAAACATTATCGTCTTAGACAAATGTTTACTCTTTGTTTATTTCAAAATATAAAACACAAAATGTTCACCCGTGCAAAGCCGGGGCGGGCCGCTAGTGTCAAATAACTTGCAAAAGCTCGATCGTCTTAATATTATATGAAGTGTAAGTTTTAAGCATTTGTAAGCATTTAGTATAAGTTTGACTTCTCGTATATGCTGAGTGCTCATCTAGGAGATTGCACACACGAGCGGTTTATAAATATTGATGCTCGTTTGCATTTGTCTGAGTGTGGAGCAAATGCAAAATCGGGGGCAAAACACGACGCTGGAAAGTGGGGCTAATCGGAATTCAGCGAAAAGTTGAATATTTATGAGGAATTTGACACGACCATAACTTTTTGGTGGTGATTTGAAATGCGATAATGCAGTTAGGTTGAACTGGTTACAAGGTCCTATGTGTCTCGTAAAACTTCCTTGTAACTTTATGTGTACTTATATGTACTTAGTGTGTTATACTATTATCATAGGGATTTAGGGCCACTCCGATTTTGGAGGCTTACCGATGATTCATCCATTCACCCATCACCCTTCCTGTCCACTATTGTATATCCAACAGAGAGCAGCAGCAGAGGCCTATAAGGCCTCTCCTAAATTGCGCCATTGACCGGTCCTGAGGCTTTTGAATCCAGCGGATGCCCGCTGTCTTCTTCTGGTCATCAGTCCACTTGGTCGGGGGGCACTCT
This sequence comes from Asbolis capucinus, assembly GCA_018249125.1. Taxonomy (NCBI): domain Eukaryota; kingdom Metazoa; phylum Arthropoda; class Insecta; order Lepidoptera; family Hesperiidae; genus Asbolis; species Asbolis capucinus. The sequence goes on from DWJZ01008778.1 coordinate 7,405, forward strand.
ATGCTCCGTTTTCCAAGACTTGGTCTCCATTCGAGGACCATTCTTCTCCAACGGTTTTCGGTCCATCGAACTACTCGTATGTGGTCAGCCCATTGCCTTTATTTACCGATGGTTAATTATAAGATAAAGATGTATTGGAAGAAAGGTTAATAATGTTTTATATTGAAATAGTAATAAAAATTTCACTGAACAGCAAATAACTGATATGTATATCTTAATAAGTAACTTTAACATTGGCTCGTACTAAAAACATAGCAAAATTGTGGCAGATCGATTTACTTCGAAGATATTTGTAAACTTGGTGTTAGATGCAGAATTTGTTTGATTTAACTTACAAATAAAATTATGGATATTTAAAGAATCCCTCCCACGTATAAAAGGTTCTATGCTTCAGACAACGAAGTGATATTTAGTATGAAATGTCATTTTATAAGACACTTCGTTATGAGTCAACTATTTCACATGCACAATATGTATTAAAAAGAAAGATGTGAAGCTATAAATACATTGTAATTGTATAGAATTTAGTTCATTTGCAAAGTAGAGCGAACTTGGAAACGAAGCTAATCTGAATCCGGACAGTGTGATTTCATATTTATGAGGGTAGATTTAGGTCAATTTGTGCCCTACCTTAAATGTCACCGTTTGTTGCGCTTCCGTGTTTATTGTAAGGTCGCCACTTTGTTTTGGTTTATATATTATTGTACTCCTAATGTTGGAAAGAACAAAAGGTGTTGCTGAATGAATAAATACATTTATAGCCCGGCCGCTTGTTTCGACCGTGTGTGGTCAGAAAACTGAGGTGACAGCGCGCGGTCGGTAGGAGGATGTGTAATCGTTATAAGTACTCATATTATAGTTAAAAAATTTTCATGAGCGTTTCCGTGCTTCGGATACGTAAAGTAATATATAGAATAAAAAGAAACTTCTGACACTTGGGTTGGCCTCTAACCCCTCCAAGACTACGCACTGGAACCAGGTGGAGTAGGCTGTAGGCCTCCTTTTGGAAACCTGTACTCAGTTGTGGCCATTAGTGAGTTCAAGCCACAAATTCAAAATCATTTATTCTATGTAAATATTTAAAATACTCTTATGAACGTATGTATTAGAATCTCCCATTTATTTATATATATATATATCGTGTATATATATATATATGTAGTTATATAAGTTATTATGCCTTATTTATGTGGCTTAAAGAACCTAGACCAAGGGACCAATCCGAGATCATCACCAGTGAGCAGTAAGACGTTTGTTTTGAGTTCACAGATACACTTAAAATTACTTTTATTATTCACTTTATACAGTTCAGCCATCTTAAATATAATATACAACGTACATTAATAAAAACTTATTATCTAGAGTAACAAGAGTCTCCAATATTGATCGTTGCCAGCGCCGTTATTATGTAACTTTAAAAGTTTCGTTGTAGCACGTCGCACCTGGGCACTCGGTGGGTCGTTCTTAGTCGGGGTCACCATTAGATCATACTTGTATTTCGAGGGATATGCCCGGATTTTGAGATATCAGACGCTTCAGACTTTCTCTGTACTGTAAATGTTTCTATTTTCTATTAACGCCAAATTCGAGTTCGAAATGACATTTAATATGGTAAAACATGCGTCATATTTGACAGCAACTAATTGCAGTTCCATATATTTTTGACTTGCATTGAGCGTGAACTCTAACGGAAAAAAGTTTTGTCTATGGCATGTCAGAAGGAATATTTGTTTAGGAGGCAGATCTAAATTTCTCGTGGATTTTAGTAATGTGCAATTTATTGAAACATAATAATGGAACTTAAATACAATAAAAATATAGTTAAAATTACAAGGTAGGTTTTTTGGGTCAAGGAGCGCATTAATCAAGGCTTATTTGCTGTAAAAATACGATTTCACGTAAAGAATTTTTTGGGTCAATATTTAAAGTTTTCTTTTTAGTGATGTTGATTTCGTGATAACTTGGAAATTAATAACAGATAAGTGACAGTACCATTTCTACAAGTTTTTTTAAAATAAGTATTTATTTTAAACTAAGGTCCGCCCGAGGCTCCACCGTCGTGGTAAAAATATTAATAAAAAGTAGTCTATTTCACTCTCCAGATCAACTATTTCCACATTAAAACGTCAATGCACTTCCGTTTTAATGCGAAAGATGGACAAACACACACACTTACATTGAGAACAGTAGTATGAATCATCGTCTCAACCGATAACGACCCACTATTGAGCACGGGTCTCTTCTCTGAATGAGAAGATTAAGGTCCACCACGCTGGCCAAGAGCGGATTGGCAGACTTGACACACATCTTGAGTTTTGCAAACTCCCCGGCCTGCAGGTTTCCTCACGATGTTTTCCTTAGCTGTTATAGCGAATGACATTTAATTCTTAAAACACACGTAACTCCGAAAAATCAGAAGTGCTGGGATTCAAACCCTGACCCCACGAGTAGGAGGCCGGAAATTCTTAACCACTAGCCTATCACCGTAGTATGAATTAGGAATGCAAAATTTCATGCGAATTTGTTTTACTTTTGTTCTAAGACCAGGTACGGAATGGCGGACCTAGTCCGACGAAGATGTAAAGATTGTGAAGTATTTGCATAGTAATGTGAGTGCGGCTGAAGTTTAGTGAGGGGTCCAAGAATTTGGGGACTCGTAAAAACGTTACGTCCCATCTGCTGTGTGACTATGAATCGACCTTGTTAGCAACTGTAATTAAAATACAAAACTTTTTCGTTCCTTAACGGTCCTGCAGCTCAGCAGCGATTACTGTTGTTGCTTGTTGTTTGATTTGACGTCTCCAGAGGAACGTTCATTTGGACTTAGTAATTGCTTTGTGTCCCATTCTTTTGTTTAACGTGTGTTAGTATATCTAAAATTTAATTAAGAACAGTTTTCATCAGGATTTTAATGATAAAAGTTTTTTTTTTAAATCGGTCCAGTAGTTTGGGAGCCTGTTCAATTCAAATACATAAACAAACAAAAAATCTTTCCTCTTTATAATATGTTGATAGGCAAAAAATTCACATCTGACTTTCTAAACTTCTCTGTCTTGTGCAGTTTTATGGATGCGTGAATGATGAATGAATTTGAATTTTTGTTTCACAATAATAATAAAGTTGTACCATTGGACCCAACGGCTTGGCCATTCCCATTAGGTGCTTCTGTTTCTCTCTAATCTATCAGTAATTATATTCGTAATTTAATAATTCGAAGTGGCACTATCACGCCTCCGTACAACAGCGCGTTCATAATAGTATCATTTTTAAATTAACTACACGAGTGATACAGCCGTTGAACTGTGGCATGTAAAGGTCAAACGATATTTAGATCGAACATAGTCAATAGACTGTTATTTTATTCGTGACAGCATTTCTTGAACTCCGTTATTTGTTAAAATGTCGGGGTTAATGAACCCCGTAATGAAAGTGAAAACGGCCCCATAACTAACGTCGCCCACGTTTATATATTATTGTTTGAGCTTTCTAATGTTTGAAATGCGTTGACTTGGAGCATGTTGGTAATTTATTACTTGGCTTCATTAATCGCCCACTGCAGGGTACGGATTACTCATAACCGAGGAGGCTCCACTATGCTGCTGTAATGCGCATGGGTCCTCACCAATATCCTCACCAATATGACAGGCCGGTTGGTCTAGTGGTTAGTGAACCTGACTACTACACCGGAGGTCGTGGGTTCGATTCCCACCCA
>DWJZ01008779.1:0-11115 GCA_018249125.1 Asbolis capucinus
GCAGAGACATTGGTGCCTGTGGTTATCCTGAAGTAAGTTTTTAAATAAAGAAACCATCTACACAAACCAGCGTATTCCTATCCCCAACCCTCTGCCGTAACAATAACAACAACGGAACCAGAGAAAACCGCTTCAGGACGGGGTCAAGATAGGAATAGGAAGTTGACTAGAGACTAAAGAAGGAGAACTGGCTCTCAAGCCCCTGGTCGGAACATGACGAATTGTTTGGCGGCTGACCTGAGCAAGACACTACCATCGTTGTAAGCTAGACGAGTTTCACAAATACATTAAATTATATTAATAACTTATTGACAGTATTCATAACAATGTCTTCCGAATAACCCTACCCAAGCATGAAGCCGACTTCTGTCGCCTCTTACGACACCCTGGTCGGCCAGCACTAGACAGGCGGCCAGCATTTGCCAGTGCGGCATAAACTACATATAATAAAACAAACCTCTCAAAACCTAAAAAAAACACTCTATCGAGTGCCGATGTAACGGCTTTCACGTGTCCTAAAATACAATAGTAGGATACTTTATCATATCACTATAGAAAGGAATCAATGTACCAAATCGTGAGTACCCATTTACTTTTAAAATATTTCCTACTAAATGGCGGGTGACCCTTTACATTTAAAAAGTCATTAGTGGCGAATTGTAAGTAAACGATTACATCTTAAAATGTTTACTACCAAGTCGTGGGTTCGTCTTCACATTTGAAATATGTATTTAGGGGCAGATTGTTAGTACCCGTTTGCATTTAACATGTTCAGTACCTGCGATGCGATGCAAGTTTTAAAACATAACATTGCAAAATATATATGTCCACAAAGCATTTTGAATTTTATAATAAGTATTGCTATACAAGCCTACTTTCCTACAATTTCTAAACATTTTGACCGTTTTGAGATTGACTATTAAAAATACCGACTTGTATTGAATTTTTGCTTAGTAATAAATTCCTGCAACCGACTTCGCTTAAGTTGGATAGTAAAACATTTTGTAATTACTGTAGCTTTATTGCAAATGTGCTGAAGAGTTTCCTTCGGTATTTCTTCTCCTCCTTATTACGGCTCCTAGAAACTGTGGTAGAATCAAAATATTTATCGTTCATGAATGTATACAAAATACTTACATTAAATAAATAATTTGAGTTCGAGCTTCCGCGTTTATTTTTTGCTATTATCTGCCCGCGGCTTCACTCGCATCATGTTTTGATAATTATTTATATATTTAAAAAAAACTTCAAATGCCTCCGACAAGCAATGAAACGATAATTGTGAACATAGTCTCGACCAATTAAATACACATTATTAAAGATAACTTGAAAACTGCACGTCAGATATCGCTCAAAATTGGGAACACATGGAAGAATGTGACAAGTACCAGCTTTTCAATAAAAGAAGGATCATCAAAATCGGTGAACCGATAAAGAAAAACAATAAAAGCTAATAACTCAAAAACCACTCGTCAGATGTCGCTTAAACTTATATAAAACTACAGGACAAGTATTTCCTTTAAAATAAAAAAAGAATCATCAAAAGGGATCGATTTTGATGGTTCTTTTTTGATCCAGTCAAAAGTTTTTCGGCATAACAGAAAAACAAAAATTTTCAAAATCTACACTCAGTAAAAAGTTGTGAAGTAACACAATAAATAAAATAAAGTAAAATAAGAAAAACAAAAGAATATAAAAGAAAACAAAATCACCCGAATTAAGTACCTCCTCCTTGTTTGACGTCGATAAAAAGTAGTCTGTGTTATGCCAGATTTTAATCTATATGTGTGCCAAGTTTCATCTTAATTCGTTCAGGTTCCACGCATAAAGGAAATCCAAACATCTTCAAAAACTTTCACATTTATAATATTCGTAAGATGTAGGATAGTATTTTATGTCTGGGCTCAGGTAATCAAAATTTTAATATAAAGCACCGAAGAGTTGCAGGGCAACTGCTGAGATCATAGTCGTCATCATTTACTACTTACCGAAAATAAAAATCTTAAATTTAACTACGTAAATAACGTAACGTAAATACGTATTTACTCTATGAACAAAGGTACGAGAACGGACTTCAATCGAGATTACTGATTTTGCGATCGCCATAATCTAGTCATGTCCCACAATTAAAATATATACATAGTATTTTTAATTTAAAATACGGTCTATAGTTTAAAACAATGTTGATGAGCAATCGTGGATTATTTAGGCTAGTAATTTTTGATGTCTTTTTCAGAATAATGTCAAGATTGACAATTAAACGTCAAGATGACAGTTGAAATTTTCTTGAGTAGGTACGTAGATTTATTTTTGACTTTGACAGATGACTGCTTGACTCATTCGAAATCATTCGTCAAAAAAGAAATACACTATTTGATTTTCTAATAGGATTTCGCTATGATTAGGTGTTTATAGAAAACAATAATTTTTGATTATAGTCAAATATGGATCATAATAATAGGTCTAGGAGAAGTGAATTAGATGTGGATAGTTTTCGATCAGAAGAGCCGGGATATGACAGGACTCGTATGAGGAGACAATCTGGTGGCTTTGTTGACTTGGGCAATGAATCCCAATATGGAACGGGTGGGCATCAAGCATCCGGGGCCAATGAAATATTTGCAGATATACAGGTAATAATGCACGTCTTATAGCGTCATAGCTCAATAGGAAATTAGTGTAATACAATTTAGGATTGTTAATGGACAATGTGAACCCGGTGCACTACAGGATTTTTAATATTGTAAACCTTCATATTATTGACATCAACCACGATATGAAAGTAAATAACTATATAATAAATAAAGTTTATATAATTGTCAATAATTAATCTGTTTTGTACATGTTTCATTGTATGGATATTGGTTATCTATATTATACAAATGATAGTCTGATAATAGATTAAATTTGCATATTAGTAAGTATCGATAATGTATTAATATTTTTTATTTATTCAAGGGTGATGTACCATGGTGGAAATCCAACTTCTTCATATCACAGCCAGTGCTCTTTGGAACATGGGATGGAGTGTTCACTTCTTGTCTGATCAATATATTTGGTGTTATTGTATTTCTAAGGTCTGGCTGGATAGTTGGCCAGGCTGGCTTAGTCAATGCAGTATTCATAGTCATTTTTGCAGGTAACTTATATTTAGTTAGGGAATACACTTTATAGAAACAAAATGTATCCCTTCATTACAAAGGCTGACTAATAATCAAACTGCCAAATGATTGTAAATGGCAAACATTGCTGGTGCACAACAACAAGAAACAAGAAGGCATCTTTGATATGTCATTGGCAAAGAAAGAAGTGGAAAGAAATGGATGAAAACTGGATCTTAAGCCACCCGCTGCAACACAATCACGCGTTAGGTGGCTGTCAAGCAAAAGGGAACTTCAGAGCTAACTAGATGTGCATCATAAAAAAAAGATACTTGACCAGCACTCATCAGTGACAGTTAATGTTGTTATATTATCCATACATAAATCCTATACCAAGCAGGATGATTGATGCCTCTTGTAACAAGTTGTCCATCCCAATAAGATGCATGATTATACTTAGTAATTTATTTATTATTTGTAGATTTATATCTGGTTATCTATACAAACCTGCTTTTTGTTTCGTACTTTGATTTCCACATTTGTACTGTAATTGTCATAATGAATACTTTGATCCATATATTAATAGGTAAAAATATTGTACTCCTATCTATGAAAATTACACAAACAAGGGACTATGAAATTTGGCACAGTTTATGTTTCCATGAAGAATTATTGCAAAAAGTCACTATTTTCACTACAGACTTCTAGTATAAATTAAATAAAATTGTTTTTCAGTATTTGTAGCTTTGATCTCAGTTCTATCAGCAGTGGGAATTTGTGAGAGGTGTCGCATAGAAAGTGGAGGGGTATATTTTCTGCTTGCCCACACTCTGGGTTCCCGATTGGGTGGCTCCTTGGGCATGGTTTATTGTTTTGGCCAGGTACATATAATTAAATCAAATAAACTTCAAGAGTATTACTCAGTGATCTTCAAACCTAATATTTTCAACATATTGTTAACAACATATTCTTAATCAACAAAGCAAGTCTTGACAAAGCTTCACAAAGAATGTCCTTGTTTGAAAGTTTTCCTTGTAATTTATATGACATTATTTTTAGGCTGTTGGATGTGCCCTAAATGTATTTGGTTTTGGAGAATCCATGGCCAATCTGGTTGGCACTGACAACACCTGGGCGGCACGTGGGTTTGCCGTTGCTGCTGTTCTATTACTTGGCACTATTAATGTTGCGGGAGTCAAGTGGGTGATTAAGTTGCAATTTATTTTGCTGCTGATTATCTTGCTTGCTGCTCTGGATTTCTTTGTTGGTTCCTTCACTGCTGTACCCGGTAATATAATAATATGAATATTCAATGTTCTAGATTTTTTATGCAATAGACACCTAATTCTTAGGCACTGTAGACTTTACTTACAAATCTTAAACAAATTTATAATAAACTAGTGCGCATTGCTACACATCCATTGAGTTCATCACCCATATGTTTAATTGATGTAATTTTGGTACCAAAATCTTATGCAGAGAAGAAGACCAAAATCTTATCTAAAAATGTTGCTAAAGATACCAATGCTCTAACTCCTACCATTTGGGAGTCTATAAAGGATAAACAAACAAATTTCCAAAGAAACATTGGTTTTTATATATATAGATCAGTAGATTCTCATAGTTTGTGTGAGTAATAATATTATTAATGAGACATCATTAACAGGCAGTTACATAAGAATTGTTTCTGTCGTCGGAGTCTGAACCTATCGCATTGCAAGCAAGATAACAGGATAGTTGTCTAGATCAAATTGTGATTAAAAATAAAGAGTTTTTAATTTACAGTCTCTGAGAAGTTATTTATTGTAGTTTTATTTTGTTCAAAGTTAGTCAGGTATAAGTGGATTATAATTGATTTAGTTGTATCCGCGCTGTCATAAACATTCAATCATAAACTTTGGCTTTCTTGTTGGTTTTGTAGTGACGCAACAGAATAATAAATGTTTTGAATATTTTTACTTTTATTTGTGAAGTTTGTAAATCCACTTTTAGTTCAGTACTTTATTTATTATGTACATTTTTTATAGATAAAGAATTCAAAGGATGGTTTGGTGGCACCATGGCAAATAATACTTGGGCCGACTATCAAGAAGGTTACACATGGTTCAGATGTTTTGGTGTATTCTTTCCAACCATCACTGGTATCTTGGCCGGAATCAACATGAGCGGAGATCTCAGGAACCCATCCATCAACATACCCAATGGGTCCTTAGCAGCTATAAGCACTGGGTATGTTTAAAAATAATAAAAAAAATCTTAGTTTCAATTGATAGAGACAATTATTATAAACAAAAATCTTCTGCAAGAAGTTGTATATTATGTTTTTATTTTTACAGGACCTTTTTATACTTAATGTTTATAATAACCCTTGCTGCGACAGTTACAAGGGAAGCTTTGTTGAAGAATTTCTCAATAACAGCAGATATATCAGCCGTGACTGTTCTTCTTCTGGCGGGGTTGTATGTCAGCTCCATGAGTTCCTGCTTGGGAGCTATGTACGGTACACCCAGGGTCTTGCAGAGCATAGCAAATGAGAAGGTTATACCTGGATTGGATGCATTAGGCCACGGTGTAAGATTTTATTTTATGAATACACTCAGTTTTATTGTAGATACATATATGAATATGATCCTTTGTTTTTTTATTGTTACGCATGTGAGTGCTCATTTATATTCCACAGCGGGGTCCGAACAAGGTGCCTATTTACTCGATGGTGGTAGTAGCAGTAGTGACCGTCACATTCATCATCATCGGTGACATCAACAAACTAGCTCCGATCGTCACCATGCCATTCCTCATCACTTACGCTAGCATTGATTATTCTTACTTTGCTCTCGCGCAAACATTTGATTTACAACATAGACGTGAAATGAGGTATGAATTATTTTGTTGTTCATTTTATATTATTTTTACATTTTCATTGCATGTTTCAATATTTTTTTCTTAACTTTTTACACTATTTATTACTGCTTACTACAGGATTCTAACTTCAATATAAAGATATTACAATAAATGTTGATCGCATTGTACTTTTCAGATTTCAAGGACATTCTCCGCGAGATACGCAAGTGTACGGCGCTACCGGAAGCGACCTGGACTTGCTGTTCCCGGAGAGAATACGACATAAAACTGTTGGGGTATTTATTTATTGATAATAACAACCACATTATGGTTAATTACACGAATTTATTATTTTATTTAAATAATTTTTTGGATAGAATTTTCGATTAATGACTGGTTTGCTTCGTAGGTTGTCTGAATTACATGTTAAATGGTTCCTGTGGCACACGCACATCAGAAAACCGAAGCTATGACAGATGACGTTATCTACCAAACAAGATTGACGAACTACGATACTTACATCACGTGCACACACTAATACACACGCCCACTCTGCATTCATTATATTATGTCAATTATTTTCTTTTCTTTTTGTAACTGTTGTATTGTAAAGAAATTGTTATGTCTTTTACCACTGTATGTACTTGTATTAATTTTAAGGGAGTACGTGGCGTCCTGGCACACAGGTCGTTTTTACTTAAAAGTATGTATGTCTCAAAAATGTGATCCCAATGTAACTACATTTATGAAATAAATCTATTTCGATACTTGAAACATGATAAGTCTTATAGTCGCCACTTCAAACTTGTGGTTAAAATATTGTAAATTGTTTATTTTCTTACTTGCAATATTGTCTATTCATGAATTCCTTATGTTTTGAATCAGCCCCCTAAAGATTGATGCGTTTTATAGCTAGTTCATCGGTGTGCTATTGTTAACGTATATATGACATCATGTGGCTCATCGGATAACAATTTGTTCCCAGGACTTCACGCCGTCACCGACGGACTCTGCCATAACGAACGGGCGCGCGGCGGGGGTAGAGGGGCGGCGGCCTAGCGTCAGCGTGCACTCCAAGAACAAGAACTGGTACTCGCATCTCTGCAACCGGTGGCTCTCACTGGCCGGGGTCAGTCTCACATACGCACACATTCAACCCCGCACTAGAACACTCTCGCGGTTGTAGGACTACACTATGGTCCGAAATGTTTATTTCTTTATTTTGCCACAATTTATATTTGTTATATGAAAATGTGCACTAGCCCGGTGTCGAAGCGGAACCTCATTTTGCAGACAGGATGTCTACAACAATATATTTTCGGATTCTCTTAGTGTTCAGTCTGTAATAACCTGTCATACAATAAGAGTCTCCGCTCGAGTGTGGGAGTGTGACTGTAATATTTGTGTGAACGTGTGCATGGTATCGTCCAGGTAATGGTGAAGCTGGTGCTGATGTTCCTGGTGAACTGGCTGTACGCGCTGGGCTGTCTGTCCATCCTGTGGCTGCTGTGGCTGTACATCGGCGCAGCCAACCCCGCCGTCAAGCCCGGCCGGGCGTCAGAGTTCCACTTCTTCCACTGGCTCAAGATCGCCTTCCTGCAGGCTATTGGGTTATTATGATCGCATCGTTACAGTAGTATCATACTAGAAGATAGCAATGATAGTCTTGTTGTGTGAACGCCTAATTTGTAAAGTTACGTGTGTATCAGAAGTTGATTATCACTTGCTGCGGTGAAGGAAAACATCGTGAGGAAACCTGCACTCCTGAGAGTTGTCAAGTTGTCAAAGTGTGTGAGGTCCACCAATCCGTCAAAGACCTCGCATTGTCAGGGGGATCCGAGACCAGTAGTGGGTCAGTTATGGGTTGATGATAATGAGTATTAGTAGGACAGGACGACCTATACCTTGCATACATCCATTGTACCAATAAGTTAAACATTTGAAAGTGGTCGATGAGAAAAAATATTATGGGAAACTTGTTGTGTAACATTTTAATTAATAATAATATAATGTAATGTCGGCAGCAAGCGACCCCTGGAGTACGAGCAGCTGGTGGTTACGCCGGTGCACGGCGCCGTCAGCGTGGCGCAGGAGCGGCTCACCGACGACAACGAGGACTTCGCCTCGCGCCGCCGCTACCACCAGTCCACCGCGCTGCAGACGCACCTCGTCCACGTCACCACCTGATTCCCCTCACTCCTGCAACCAGCCCGTTACATCCCTATTCGTTGACTTGTATGTAATTTAATTGGACAATTATTTTGAATACAGTGGTCCCGCACTATTCTGAACCCTGTATAATCCGGCACAACTAGCGTCTACGCATGAAAATTTCAGCTAGTCTTCATCACTGGTCTTTATTATACTTTACGCGTATTTTGCCTTACAAGTTCTCGGTTTGCGGGAATAATTCTCTTATACAATAATTTTCGGGCTGTAGGGCGTCTTAGGGCAGTATACATATAATTCGACTATCGCACTGCAAAATGTTTATCGGAATGCGCAGGGTTCAACGTATTGCTTTCTTACATATTGAAATATAATTGAATTTGGGCTTAAAATACCAATTTAATTGTTTATTGTTAAGACTAGTGGAGAAATTGTAGATATTTTGAGTAACTTATATCGTGCCCCCTGTAATATAAGGGTTCAAGGAAAAAATGATGTAAACTGTTATTAGTGCTTACAGAAAGAATAGAAGGACATTAATGAGTTTATGCAATACTCGTAATAATCATGTAGCAAATAAATAGCTGTGATGTATGCTATCCAAAATCTTAAAACACATTTTCTCAAAAAATCACTTTGTTGTATTGTGTCCTTATAATACTAAGGGTGCGTTATTGTAATAGCTTAAAATTACAGAAAATAAGTAGAAAACGTGGAGGAACAATAACTCGTCTGTCGGTTAACGAGCTGACTGAAATAAGGGGGAAAGAAAAGCAGGAGTTGCGCTCGTCAGAAATTAATATTTAAAATATGTGAAAATGTTGCAGGATCCGCATAAACCTTAATAACTGCCTTTTTACAAAACGGCTGTTTTATTGCGAAGAAAGAACAGCCATCACATATACTAATTTTATTGTACAATTTTCTTTTTTCTTGCAACAATCATGTTTTATATATCAAGTAGGAGCTTCATACTTAAACTGTTTAGTATAAGATTTTAAAAACTATTTAATTTTGTTTTTGTCATCATTTTGATTTGTTATGAGCAAATAATATTAATAATTATAGATCACAATTTGTAGTGCATAAAACTTTGTATTTAAAAGCCGCTGGAAGATATATGTACATACAAACATTATGTCAATGCTAGTATTTCACTTGCGGTACGACATACTCAGCAATATATAATGTATAACATTTATACTATATCTGTAGTAGTGATAATATCATGAATGTATCTACTTATATAAATATTTTCTCCAATTCATACTCATACATATTAGTAGAACTACAATAATAAGTATATGCTTCTTATATTAAAACCTCACCAATTCATCTGTATAAATATTTTTAAACACACTTATGTTTTTTGATTCTGCTCTATTTTGTTTATGTAATGTAAGCATTAGGTTTATATTTGATGCCACATTGTACAATGAATTATCCTTAGTGATACATGAACGAGCCATTACCATAATATATTGAGTGGTTCATCAATTACAATAAAGCAATAATGACCAACTGTCGAGATATTATCTAATTCTATATTCAAATTTAATTACAGTGCAACACCTGCTGGGTCAGCTAGTAGGTATGTTTAAGTTTAATGGTTTTAGGGAAACTATCACGCGCTCATCGAAGTATATTATAATAAAAGCATTTTGTAAGGCCAAAGGTTTAAGTATATTTTATTTAGCTTCAATATGTATGGGGGTCGTGTAAAACGATAGAATGTGATACAGGTGCAGAGGAACTTCAACAACTAAATCCACTCGGATGCATTGATACAAACAATCATCTTTACATCGGGCTTACGTCTAATTATTATTTCAATTCATTGGCATTTATAAATTGATCTCATCCGACCAGACCTTTTGTTTCGTCATAAGACACGTAACTGTGCTACGGTGCTAGTAGCAGCCGCAAACAGAGTTCCGTGCCACCCTGTAATATTATGTATTCCGAAAAAATACTTCAAATTTTTAAAATATAATATTTCAAAAGTCGACTAATGTCAAGCCGGTTTCCTAGGGCTCCTTTTAATTGATATCTTTAATATTTGCTGTCGAGAACGGCGCTCTCAAATTGAAGATGTGCGTCAGTTGATAAAGTTACAAAAGAGAGACGCACATTGTACTATAATACAGGTTGAATATGGTCATTGTCTTCTGAATAATGTATTTGGATAAGCATTTTTTTTTCAGCTGTTCACCCGCACTATATGTTTAATTGAATAAGTATAATTTTTAGTCTACAAAACCTAACCCTGCTAACATAACGCAGTGTCCGAACATTCCCAGCACTTCTTCCGACATGTAAAGCGAAGGACTACTGTGATACGACACATACATACATGTATATTTTAATAAATAAAATTTACCATTCATAAATTATCTTGTATGCAACTAAATAATGTTTTTATAGATAATTGTTTCATATTTTTATAAAAAAGGTTTAAAATCTGCCGATAGATATTGCAAAAAAAAAATTTTTAAATAACAAAATAAATTAGTTAAGTCTGAGGTGTTTATATTTTATCCTTTCTTCCAACTCTCAACCATGCCAAACTACAATTATTTTAGATATAAAGGAGCTATGGTTTAACTTATAATGATTACATTGATAAACATACATATCTGGCAGTGCTCCATTTATTTTATAGCGCGCACTTCACCATTTCTACCACAGATTGCTGGAAAACGATATTCAAAATGTTACACATCCGTAACACAAGAATCTAAATAAATTTACAGTCACTTTAGTCTCTGTAATAAATAGTACTAAATCTACGTGACGCGACGATAGCTTGTGAGTCAGTCTTGCACTACACAATCTACCGTCTAGCTAGGGTCACTACCAGTAGAGTGAGGCAGTCTTCAGTTAACGGGTTGTATACTGGGTGGTCCAAACGATGGCGTCCAAAAATCTTTTTTGGATTGCTGACATCTGGATGTACTCGGAAATACCCCATGTATGTTAAGCGATTTTTTGTGGTTTACGAGTT
>DWJZ01008780.1:0-11115 GCA_018249125.1 Asbolis capucinus
CGATGGTGCTCAGTTGGAGCCCTCACAGTGCAGAATGTAGGTACAGATAGCGACAAACAGTTAACTCCGCAGTCATACTCAATGCTCAAGAAGTATCGATATCTATAGTGTGGTGCGCCACGCGGTTTTCTTTCGTTCGTTCCTATATCTATAAAACGCTCAACCGCGCGGCTTAATTTTTATGTTGTCTGTGTACCCCCCGAGACAGGTCTGCGGACCCCCGAGGTCCACGGACCCTAGGTTAGGAAACCCTGATCTAAACAGATTAGTTTCACACACCTTTCAATTCTGATGGATTAGATTTAACTCACCTCAGTTGATTCATGTACCTTATTTAAGTCCTTTTATTGGTTTAAGAACACTTTTAGTGGCCTTTCATAACCTTTTTAGTGACTTAGGTGAGTCTACCTTACACAGGTAATTTAAGTCTACTTCATTCAGGCGCTGTACCAAGGTCAGGGGGTATGAGTTCCAACCCCTCCTGGGCTGGAAGTAGATCATGCATTTAATATTTATAATAAATAAACGGTATCGTGTACTTATTCGGAGATATTTATGTATATATAAACCTGTAGTACATTACCGTGCTCTATTGTCAATAATTTTCGCAGTGTACGCCGTATAAGGATATTTTTTGGTATATTTTTCATACATTATAGTACCGAAGGTTTATATGTTCATCAGGGATAATGTAGAATTCTACTGAAATATTTATTCAAATCTCCCCAGCATTTTTCAGCCTATTCGCCTCAAACAAACAATGAAATCATATTTTAGTATACAAAAATGGCTTACTAACTAGACCAGGGGTGAGGAACCCTCGGCCGGCGACCCGCATGTGGCCATTTGAGCATTTTTTAATTAGATTTTTTATGCTTAGAAAGTCAAACACTGTATCAAAATATAGAATAATACTACATAAAAAAGCATTATGATACAAAAATTGAACAAATATATAAAAACTTTACATATTAACTCTGTTCTGGCCACAATAGATCAGTTATGGTCGCAGTGACTTTTGGGTTTATGTCCCATACCATCTTTCCAAATAATAGTAACTCTAAAACTTTTAGTAGATTTGTTTAAGTATAAATAATGCTAATCTATGTACAGCCCTCTAGCAAAAATCAAATTTAAAATTAGCCCTTTAATTCATAAGGTTGCTCACTCCTGAACTAGACTTACAAACATCCATAATCTACCTATAGTAATTATTTATACAGGACGTTATTTTCCTCAATAAAATAACATAAAATGCGTTGTTTGTTAATGTTTAATTTAATAGGTCTATTTATAACGTCGGGCAAGGGCCCTTGAAATTTTATCTTATTTGAACAATTATAATGGAAGTTATTAGGAACGAGGTATATATATTTTAATTAAGATAACAGTGACTTTTTAATCAAAATAAAAGGGTGGAGTGACTAAATTACATTATTAAGATTGATAGAAGCGATTCCACTTGACTGTACATGTAAATTATTGAAAAGATGGCCAAGTGTATGTTGGATAACGTATAAGTTAGGTTCCGTACTTACTTTATATTAGCTGCTCCAAACTTGATAAACTTTGTCGTATGACTTTAAGCATCACTAATTTCGGCCTCTGTACATTTTTTTAAGTTACGAATACTCATGATATATCCTTTTCTGTATGTATCTAGCCGTGATTTAAGAACTTGGTCGCATGTGGGTAAAATTTATGTAAACTATTTTCTAGCTTCTGCCAGTGGCTTGTTGCGCGTTTATGGTGGAGTAAAAAGAAGCCTACGTTGTGGACCGACGACTCAACGACCTGTCGAACGGAAGGTCCTGTGTTCAAATCCTGCGGGACACACCTCTAATTTCCCAGAAATTAATTATCACTTGCTACTGTGAAGGAAAACTTCGTGAGGAAAGCTGCACTCCCGAGAATTCCCCATAGGGGTCTCGAAGGTGTTTGAAGTCTACCAATACGCATATGGCTCAGCGTGGTGGTCTATGACCTGCAGCTCTTACATTGAAGATGATACCGAGAACATTAGGCAGTTATGGCTTGCAATTAAGAATGAATGATACCGAGTACTCGTCACACATAATTGTCTGTCACATAAATGTCACAAGGAATTTAACCCAGGAAGCCCTGCTTATCAGAGTTACTTCCAGCAGATTCGTGCTGCTCAAGTGCTCAGCTAATAATGATAATTATTGCTTGTAATGATAGTAAACTAGCTCTACGGTGAACGATTTCTTTGCCGTTTTTCTAACACCTCAGTGGCTAAAGAAGACCCCACGTGTGCTACTATTTAACGAAACTCTGTAAATATTGTTGTCGTAGTTCTCTCGCAAAGATTGCGGTGTCCAGTAGCCGATCGCAGGTGCATTCCAGGCTCGAAACGTCAGCCAAATTCGGTCTTATCGCTACCCCTTAGGGTCCACAATGAGCCAGATTTGGGCAAATATGTATAGAACCCTGCATGGCATGTCGCGGTGACAGAGCTGAATTATAAGGTAATAAGCGCGGGTTATTGTTACAGGATAGTGGTTCTTGCGTGGTTTGGTTAGGGTGTATTTTGTGTTGTAGTTTTGAAAGTTTGGGAGCGGGGTGTGGCGGGGGGGCGCATGCGGTTCGACTGGTTGCCCGAGCGACGACCGGAGGCTGCGCGCGCGCCGCCAACAGTACAGTCGCATGCTTAATTATATAACTTCTGCCCACGTGGTTATTGATCCTTCCAACGAATTTACGCTATAAAAATTTCTTTAATTCATAATATTAACAATTAAAGCTAAAGACTATTTGACGACATTAATATTATGAGTGCTCCGTCTTTAGTAACGTTTAAAAATCTTGTCAATAATCCCATTCTTCCTTCTTCTTCTTTCCATTAATATGATGATGTTTTATTTCACGATAGTTTTTTCTCTCTTTCCCCCTTACCTGCCCATTCTATATTTATCTAATTCTATCCTTTAAAATTTTTATCGGTGTTGTTTATTATACTTTATCTCTTTTAACATCGTACACCCTGACAGTCAATTTCATCCTCTAATAGGGTTTTGGAACATATTGCTACGTAGCAATAAGTCCACCGATTGCTATATATTTTGTGTATATATTAGTAAAGAGTGTTTGTATTTTATTTCCCGTTGGACAAAGTGATAAAATTGCAAATGTTCAACGACCTAACAGACTGATGTTTTTGCAAATACCATAAAAAGCAAAGATTCCTTTAAAAGTAAATATTCGCCGGTTTAACGGTAGTTTTTATAATCAACTTTACTGACCATGTTGTAAACAACGAACAAAATTCACGTAACGAAATCAGTGACGCCTCGACTTTTGCGGCTACTGATCGCTTGAACATTTTCATAAAATTGGTGTTTTATATCTTTCTTTTTCGTCTTGAAATTTTGAGTGTTAATACAGTCTTATATATATACTAGCTTTCTGCCTGGAAGTTCGTTCACGTTGTTCCACGTTTCCATAGCCCCTTTTCGTCCCCTTCAATCATTTTTATTCCAATAAAAAGCCATTCATATTCATAATCAAGATGTAATTTATCAAATTTTTATCAACATCGATTCAATTACCAAATCCTAACAGACAGACAAACAGAGTTATTTCCGTATCTATACCGGCAAGGATAAAATAAAATCTAAAGGGCTTTTGAATGCAGTCGTGCGCGAGTATACAGGGCCAGTCCCTGGCACGAGTCTCTAAAGAATTTATAGGAGAGACGCCTGCGTTGCCGGCCAGTGCTGAGCGCGCGAGCAAACCGTTCGCGAAAGTAAGAGTGAGTGCAGTGCTGTGAGGTGACTAGTGGACCATAGTGGAGCACAGTGGACCGCAGTGACGCCCGCGGAGCAATAGTGGAATGGATGGCTAGGTAAAAACGTTCTCCCCACGCATTGTTTACGTCTTTAGCCATCGTCGAGCTGGAGCAAGTTTGATGTGTTGTTTTTAGCTAAGCTGCGCAAGTGTTAGTTTGACTGTTAGATAATTTTAATGGTTTTAATATTGTGAAAGGTTTAAATTGGTGCGTTAATTTGGTAGTTAATTTTGATTTTTTTTATATTATATTCTAATGACTAAAAATAGAGCTAAATTTGTATACTTCCACTCACCCAACGTTGGAAGTACAAGACTAAAAAGTTAAAAGAGAATTTAAATTTTTAATGTGAATAGATCAGTCCGTTTTAAAAGTTATAACTTATTTTAAACAAGACGGAAGTAAAATGTGTTAAGTTATAAAAATAACTATAATTTTATATCCACTCATTTAGCTACGCTTCCGTTATGTTATAACTAGGGATGTTATGGAGCTCTGAAACTGTAACCGTAAACGAATATCCGAAACATAATTTTATTCATATTTGATATAAAAGTTACAAATGATAGAGGCAGAATGTG
This sequence comes from Asbolis capucinus, assembly GCA_018249125.1. Classification (NCBI taxonomy): domain Eukaryota; kingdom Metazoa; phylum Arthropoda; class Insecta; order Lepidoptera; family Hesperiidae; genus Asbolis; species Asbolis capucinus. Next base: position 4,390 of record DWJZ01008780.1, read on the forward strand.
TTATTTCTCTATTCGCAATTTAATTTTAGAAATCCTAAATTACCTATTCTTGTACACTTACAATTATATTAAATACAGTGCAACAGTTTTTATTCCCTATGCCTTATACCCGGCCCCACAGGTCGAAATTTAAAAACGCTAATTTACATATTACAACATTTACTAACATTATTTTTTTACTAAGCGCATAAGTATGGTTATGATTTTGTATTCGGCGACGACGACCTACAGCTTTCAACCTCTCAAAGCTTTTTCACGATTAAAAGTTTGCTATGTACTTTCTTAAGTTCTAGTCTCTACTAATTTGCATTGAAATAAGTACCTATTAGTAACAGTAAGTAACAGAATTACTTTCAAATTTATAATATTAGTAAGAGATGCCAATCTATACCCCATATCATCGTCATTACAAGCCATAATTTGTCCCACTACTGAGCTCGAGGGTCACACGTGTACAGGTCATAGTCCACCACGCTGGCCAACGCTGGCCAACGCTGGCCAAACACAAATTAGCACACTTCACACACCTTCGGAAACTTTACGGGCTTCTCAGGAGTGCAGGTTTTCTTACTTTTTCCTTCACCGAAACAAGTGATAATTTACTTTCAAACCCCATATAGAACAAGGTAAGGGCATGTCTTTAGTGAGAAAATACATATTTATGGTTTTTTAAATAATATTAATGTTTCTATGACCCATTGTTTTAGTTTCTGAACAATTTAACATGTTTGAACTGTGTGACGAGACAGTAAACTTCTAAGTTGTTACATTACTGACTGTAACGTCGAATTATTTACCATTAGTCTCCGCCCGTGGCTTTGCTCATGAGTTGTGTTGATAATAAAGTAGCATGTGTTATTTCTATCTATAGACCTTAGGTATTGCTTTAAATTTTCTCTTTTTTATATAATTTTGTTATTAATTTCATTATTGATGTGAGGACTTCGTAGTGTTATTTCAATAAGTGAGGTTTTGGTTTCTTAGACGAAATAAATATGACAAATTATTATCTATTTTTATGCCTAATTTTATTCAAATCTGTTCATTACATTTTGCGTTAAGAAGAACAAACATTCGTCCACCCATTTATCCATCCTAACAAACTTTGTCATTTTTAATATTAATAAACGACGGACAGACAGACAGACCGAAAGCAGAGAATTAGTAATAGGCAGTGGCGTAGCCACCCTGGGTGGCACACGGTGCGGAAGTTGGTGGTGTTACCTACCCTATCCAAAATAAAATGCAAAAAAAAACTTTTTTTTTTTAATTTTTTTTAATGTTTGTACATTGTTGAGTAACCGGGTGGGTTTCACCCCAAAAAAGGTGCGGTGCGGGCCACCCCTACCGCCGCCTCTTTTGAACGCCACTGGTAATAGGGTCCCGTTTTACCTTTTGGCTATGGAATCCTAAAAAATAATATAATAATATAACGTTTAAATATTATCTTTAAAATTCCACTGGGGTAAACATATCTAAATACGAACAATTGACAAATCAAGACAGATCACTGGAACTTATCAAATCACGTATCTCAGTAAAGCTCTCTCGTTTTAACTACTACGGAATTGTGATAAGGTTCAAAATGTGGCTCAAACTGGCTTATTGCAAGCTCATGCTTCAAGTTATCTAATCTTGGTCGATCGAAACGGTGGTTTAGAATGTCATGTTACATACATATATTGTTGCATGCATTAATAATATTTCAGTATGTATGTATGTTACTATATCCACTCATAATGTTACGTAATCTATAACTACGCAATATCGAACAAGGTTCATTAAAATATTTAAAAATACAAGCTTTAATATACAGCTCTAATACGGAATAAGCACATAATAAAATTTAATAACTGTATTGTTAACCGTTTAGGAGTTCCCTTGTCTGAAGCCAATCCTGAACGTAGTATCAGGTTATGCTTATCGTAAAAATGCATAGTCATTAGGACGGAAGGTTTATGCAAAATTTCAGCTCCGTAGTGTAAGAGGAAGTGGGTCTAATTAAGCTTGCAAGATTTGATCTGAAAAAAATATATACACCGCAAGTTAAATATAATCTTGTAAAAATATAAATGCCCATCACACAAAACGGCCTTTGGATGGTATAAAAATTGGGTTGTCCCTATTAAATGCTATTTCCTCGTAGTAAGACGTATTTCAGTATATTCAATCCTATTTCCCCATATTAAGTCCCACTCTCCCCTCCACCGATCCGCATTTAACTAGCAAGTTGGGAGTATGTTCTAGGCCTCCTCGATATGAGGAGAAATCCGTGCTTAGTAGTGATCCATCCTTAACCCGTCGATATATGTCATTATATATATATCCTTTAAAATTAACAAAATGGCGTCAAATAAATATATTTGGATTGTAATGACAGGCAAACTCGAAGCTGTTGACACCGAAGTCGAAGGTGTCCGAGCTGAAGGCGCCGCGCGTGCAGAGCCCCGCCGGGCCGGCCGCCGTCCGCAGCCCGCAGTTCCAGCTGCACGGGTACTGCATCTTCGCGCTGCAGCAGGCCTCCAGGACCACGTTCACACTCAATAAGGTAAGAGTGCATAGTTATAAAATAAGAATAATATTAATGTTGGATCGTCTCAACGACATTATCGTTTTAAAGATGTCCGCTTCTGAGCGTCAAACTTCTTATGATTGACTTCTAATAAAATTTAATATAAAGAGTATAACAGTGTTATGTCCCGTGTACGGCACATTCGATACGGACATTAGCGCGTGTAACTTTTAAGAACGTCATATTTGTGCACAGCGCAGGACCCTACCGGCAGTCCCTTGTAAGGCACAATCAACGTAAGACGTTTGTTATATTCAATAACCTCTTAACCCCCGTGGCCGCCTCTGGAAGGCACATTTAACGTGGACTTGTATTACATTCAAGATCGACTTGTACTACGGACCCCGACGGCAGTACTCTGTAGGATACGAACAAGGTGGATATCAACTTGTATTACAATTAAGAACGTCATATTTGTGCCCCACAGACCCCCGCCGGCAGTCCCCTGGAGGGCACACTCAACGTGGACATCCGCGCACGCGTGTCGGTGCCCCCGCCCGCGCCTCACGCCGCCTTCCTCACGGCGTTCGATGACGTCAGCGGGCTCGGCGCCTGGCACCGCCGCTGGTTCAAGCTGCAGCCGCCGAGACTCTCCTACTGGAAGTATCCCGATGATGTGCACAAGAAGGTATTTTTATTATTGCATTAGTGGACCGCGCTAATTTGGACTCTGTCTAAGACCGGGTAATCCGACATGCCTATCACTGTTAATGCTTAATAATATTAAAAATGTGAAAGTAACAGTCTGTCTGTGCAATGTATTAATGTAGGTAGACTATTAGATTCAAATAATTTTGTATTGAAATTGAAATGAAATAAAAAAAAATCCTTGTATGCCTCATTTGCTGTACAGTCAGATATGTTATTAGTCATCACTATAGTATAAGCTAACGCTTAGTTTGGCATCGGATGAGCGTGTGATGTCTTGACGTATTTATTTGTTTATTTATGAACAGATGCCGATCGGCGACATTGATCTAACGACAGTGGTGTCAGAGAAAGTCGTGAAAGCCCCGCGAGATCTCTGCGCGCGGCCGAACACTCTTCTGTTGGAGTCTTCGGTTCCCGCGGGACTGGCGCCCGAGGCGGGATCGCTGGTGTACGTGCGCGCGGGCGGCACCGTCCGCCGGCGACACCTGCTGGCCGCGGACACCGCGCAGGACCGGGACCACTGGCTGCGGGCCCTCAACGCGGCGCTGGAGTACGTCCGTTGCAGTGGTGATGGTGAAGGTGATCAGTGATGGTGAACAGACAGTGTAGTGAACTCTCAAGATAGCCCTGGAATTGAGTGTGATGGTCAGTGATGATTAACTGTTTAGTGAAATGAAGTGATGATGATAGGTGTTTATTGCAGTTAATAGTGATGTGTTACTATCTGTGCGTTTCTTAATTATGCATATTCAATCTGCAATGCAAATATGCGCTACATTTGCAATTAAAAATACATATATAGTCTGTGTCAATCTTAACATGTTTAAATTATCATATAGTCTGTCTTTTTAACTAGAGCACCAGTAAATAAAATGAACACACCATAGTATACTGCAGTATACATATGTTTAATATACTAATAACTTCGTAGTTTAAAAGATAAGCACAGGTTGCACATTATTTACATACAGACATTAGGGCCTATTCCATATACAACTATTCTTGGTGCAAAACAGTTGGAAAAAAATTCCAGATTGAATTTACATGAATTGTATATGTATGTAATATTCTGTTATACGACTTGCATGTATAGGAGCAACAATTGAATATGACTTATAATGGCTCACTCCTGAGCGTAGGTTTCTCCTCATTACTGGAGAGGCTTGGAGGATACTCCACAGTGCTGCTTCAACTGAGATTCTTTCAGTTATTCGTCTTGCGACCATAACTGTCACACTACTGGTCTTCAACTCACAATGTGCGGGTTACATGCCATAATCCACCACGCTGGGCAAGTGCTTAGGTGTACTACACACTTGGAGAACTTTATGAAACCAGGAGTGCAGGTTTCCTCATGATGTTTTCTTGCAACATAGCAAGTGATAATCAACTTCTAATGCAGAATTTTGAAAATTAGAGATGCATGCAAGATTTGAACCAACGAGAAGGATTTGTATGAGAGACCAATGTTAAAATTTCCATTACATACATTCATACATTACATACATTAATTACATGTTAATCATTATAAGCATTATATGTCTTTTATCAATATTTAATGAATTATTAATATAATAGCTTTAATATTTCATAGTTAGGTTTAGTTAGGTATATCATAGTTAGGTAGTCTTCATACAATTTTTGATGCGCATGGTTGGACTTGCAGGGAAGTAATGAAATTGTATGAATTTTAAGGTGTGTGTTCTTTAAGGTTTGATATGTTAGTTGATCTTTTTTCATTTGAATTAATATTGAAGTGTATGCATGTGATGAAATATATGAGATTTATACCATAAATACATATGTGATTTAATGCAAAATGAAGAAATGTAGAGTAACGTAATGAAATACATTTCGGATTCAATTAAAATTAATAATTAGAAATTTTAAAGTTATTGTGTATCTTTAGTTAAAAACTAATCTAATTTTTATATTTCTTCATTATTTTCACAACTAATTTAATTAATACTGATAATTTCAATTGATTAATTTCACAATATCTAAGATATATATTCTATAAAGTTCTATGATATAATTATGCATTGATATAAAATTATTTTAAATGTAACAATTTTTAACCGTATAACACTATTTGATATTTTATTTCAGTAATGATAAATAATTTTTAGTCCGTTTTTGGTCGTTTTGAAAATATGCGAGTGTTTTTTTTTAATAAATCTCCTCTTAAATATTACGTCTGTATAGAATTATGCATATATGCTAGTCGGCTTATGATGTCCACAACCCTTATGAGGAACTGATTCCGAAGAAGAATTATGCATGTTAATTGAAGTTTAATTTTGAGTTCGTTTTAATTTATTGACCATACAATATCAAATATGCATTGGTTAAGTTAAACTATGTTAAAAAATTATATGAATTTGATGGTACAAAATAGTTTTGAGCGCCCAATATGGATGGATTTATTTTTATATGCAAGCTTATTGCAATATCATGTGTAGTATGTAATGTTCATTTTGTGTACATAAAATCAATTTATAGCAATAAAATATTATAAACATATTTGTTTTTCAATTGATAACTTGTTTTTAAATTGGTAATTCCTTTTTGATGCGTTACATCTTTAATTTGCTTTACAATCTGTGGCAGTTGTTTCATGAAATAGTACGAAAATTTGTAACAGGAAGCCCGGGAAGCGCGCTATATGATTCGACCAATGAATGCGTGCTATTTGATCAAATACTTTTTAAATAGAAATTTAAGTGTGGAATTACCACATATTGAAACGTTTCAACAATTACAAGTATTACTATTATCGACGGAGTTTTTCAATAAATTGAAAAGAGTTTCGAGATATAACAGGTTTTTCAAGTTCTTACAGATCAGAAATCTGATAAGTTTTTAATGTTACAGTTTGAAAAAGTATGTAAAGCTAAAAACTTCAGTTTAGTACAAAAACGATATTATGTCGGAAACGACAAAATTCGCTAGACATACATAGGAGCGAAACATCCACTCATGGAAAACCCTGTATAGCTTTATATAGTCATGCAGCTACTATTTCAAACGATTGCATATTAAAATAGGTACGTCCCAAATATACAATTTATGTTACACTTTAATGAATTTATATACTAAATAACCAAAAATTTTATGAATTTGACCAGGATAAAATAAAATTTATTTTATAATAAATTAATAATTTATAATTACGCATTATTGATATATTTAGTGTTAAATAACCTAAAAATTTTAAAAGTATACATCATATAATTTTTGTTCGTAATTTCGGTACTATTTAGTGTATAATATTTACTTTTAAAATATAATCTATAAATACCTTCATAATTATATAACAATTAAAATACTCTCTCAGCCCAACACGGCCCACTATTGAGCACGGGTCTCTTCTCTGAATGAGAAGGTTAAGCCCATAGTCCACCACGCTGGACAAGCGCGGATTGACAGACTTCACACACCTTTGAGTTTTGCAAACTCCCCGGCATGCAGGTTTCCTCACGATGTTTTCCTTCACCGTTATA
>DWJZ01008781.1:0-11112 GCA_018249125.1 Asbolis capucinus
TAAGCTACGTCGGAGACCTTCCGATGACATTAAACTTTGGACACTGGGGTTGGTCATTAACACCTCCACAAAACCGCAGTGGAGATTGCAGCGTGGTGGAGTCTGCTGTAGGACTCTTTAGTATGAGGATTAGGGCTCACTAGTGGCCCATCGATAGCTTAACATCAACCAATTTTTACTGAAGTAAAAGGGATATTATGAACCTTACAGAGCTCTGGAACGGATCCTGGGACCAAACCACTTTTTTTTAGCTCTACGAAGGTTTTGACTCTACGAAGCTAATGAACAGGAGTTTGATTCTCAGTTTGTGCAGAGAGATGACAAATAAACGTTTGTTCTCAGGTCACGTGTTGATAAGTTATTTGTGTTGTCTTACAGCAGGTCTATAGTAGGTTATTTTAAACTAGATAATTACCTAAAGGTTTTCTGGAAGAGATCACTGCGTAGCGATAAGACTACCCTCTGTATTTTTTTACAAGCTTTTATTTAACTTGCAGTCTATTTTTGTATGTTAGTATATTTGTTTGTTACGGGTCAAATCTTGCAAGCTTAATTAGATCCACTTCCTCTGAAACTACGGAGTGGAAATTTTGCATAAAGTTTTCATCCTGATGACAATGCATTTTTATGACAAGCATGACCTGGTACTGCGTTCAGGATTGGCTCCAGACAAGGGAACTCCTCAGTTAACTATACAGTTATGAAAATTTGCGTGTTTCTTTGTATTATGGATCTATAGTTAAAGCTTGTGGTTCTAAATATTTGTAATAAACCTTATATTTCATATTTCTGCATTGTTATGTTTTTCTTAATTTAGTATAAAGAGTCATATATTATTTTAAAACAAAAAATTATTGGCCTTGAGTTTGATATACTATGTATAACTGTAAGTAGTAGAAAGTGCTGTAAGAGAGTAGTAAAAAGACCTCCTAGGTAGTTTCTTGCCGCTTCTTCGTCCAAGACCACTGATCGTATAGATTTGTTGAAACTAATATGTTTGTAACAGCCAACTTCGGATAAAAAAAAATGATATTTTTTGTTTATTGTCAGTGGTATCCGCGATATACATAATTCCTAGTAAGAAAATTTGTGCTATATATTTATTTACTCAATAAAAGGCCTTATAAAACTTCCACCGCAATATGTACTAGTTTTTCCCATATCATTAAAATGTCTTCTACTTTAATGTTGTCCACAAACAGAAGGCTTGATTAAGTATACTTTTGTATAAAAATATCTTCTACACTATCATTAAAATATGAAATTTAATCGAAAGCAATGAAGAATACTTTTGTTTTTTAGTTTTTCTTTTTAAATCTTTGGACAACTCACACCCGGCCATCTGACCCCAAATTAAGCGCTTGCTTGTACTATGGTAATCAGAAAACTGATAAACATACATATGTATATATTTTTAAATATTTATATAGATATTTTACACATAGACAAAACAAACATTCCTGCTCATCACAGAAATATTTGACCTGGGTGGAAATCGAACCCACAACCTTCGGTGTAGCTGTCAGGTTCACTAACCACTAGACTAACCATCTAATAAAGTCAAATATTCAGAATTTTAATAGAAAAGTGAACGCATTCCAGGGATTTAGTTAATATCCAGTAGTTATTTTAATCACGACGCCGTATACAAGGAAATATTTTACTAATTAAATTCATATTGGACTTGTGGTTTGGTATAAAATATGAAATATGCATTTAAATTTCGTTAAGCAACACTGAATATCGTATATTAATATCATAAAGCAGCATTAAACAGAAGATAAAAGAAGCTGAGCTCTTTTAGCGAAACTCAGAACACTTTATATAATTAAAATACTTTTCGAGACCGAATGATGCTTACTATGTCATTTGGATTCACCACAGAGTATAAAAAATATATTCAAAGCCAGTAAAGACATAAAATGCTAAAACATTTTCTCTGCTATAAATAAAATAAAGGCAAAGAGAAGTACGTAAAGAGTGCTACAGTCGACTTCAATAAACACATGAAGGCGTATTTACTGAGTTATTTTATTTTAGTGTGCTCGCAGCTTTTTCGTTTGACACAAAGCGCTACCATATAATTGCGGAACGATCGTTATCGGTTACATTTTTCCAACCAAATTACGAAATTAACATTCCAAACATCGACCCACTTCCCTTATCATTCCGATATGTCCCAGAGTGAGCTCTATTATTAACGTTAGAACCATTTTGTGTGGATAATAATTTCACAAATGAGCATTCACTATTCAACGGCGGCTTGGCAATTATGAGCGGTACGCAGTTTAAAAACTTCCAGCACAATGACTGCACAGGAGCAAAGAAAGCTAGCACAAAGAGATTTGAAAGCATCTGCAGCTCGGATGCAGCTTTGGCCTGCAAATTACAACAGATAGAAGCGCGTAGCGGCGAGCGCGCCAGTCTGAAGCGGTACCCCGTATCGAGCGGCCGCTCGTAGCCCCGTAGCTCAAGCGCTACGCCAACGCGTTATGTACGTAACTGCAACATACGTAGGCAAACGTAAACAAAAAGTGATATGAGTTGTGCGTCCCCCAGCGCAGCGTTGCGGCTCACTCTGGTCATATTAACAATTACAGTAGCGTGTGCGTTCATCGGCAGTGTCGTGTGGTTACTGAGGACTAGCGGGTCGCCCTCCCAATATGAGAATTATTACTTGTCGAGAATTAATATAAGTTCGGTGAGACAAGAGAGTAATAACGTCTCCTCGTCGCCGCCGGTGTCGGATCATTACAAGGATTTGATTAAAATTGAAATAGCGATGCGTCGGGTCGAGGAGAACAGCAGGAGACTGAAGGAGTACACCAAGTCGTTACTGTGGGATAATAAAGACAAGTCTCTGTGGTGTGTTTTGTTTAAAGACAGTGAGAGGGAGACGGATAAGGCGATACGGGGTAAAAAAAGACACTTTGTCGACGAGGCTTATATTCGGGCTTTGAGAGAACAAAAAATGCGGGAATCTGTGATACACCTGCGGCATCACGGCCTCCACCATCGCAGGAGACCCGACATACTCCCGAACTTGCCCTACATCAAATGAGAAACGACTCTGAGACATGTAAATATGCGTTATGTATATCGATGTATGTTGTAAGTGATTTCGCGTGTAAATATATTTTTATATAAGTGTATATAGCACGGTCTATTGAGCAGATTTGTTGACTTCAGACAATACTTTAATAAATCATGAGAATTTATTTACTATCTTTTATTTTATATTCTTGTGTAATGTCAGTTGAATTAAACAAATACAGTTTGTGGTATCAATACAAATTGGTCAGATAGATACGATATGAATAATGAAATAAAATATTCTACGATATTAATTAAATTCACATTAATATACACAATAAAAATGTACATATATTAAATTGTTCTGTCTTAATATAAACTAAAATTTCGCGGGTATTAGTGAGTTTACTATTAATTCCGATTTAATAATTAATTGCTGTTTAGTTTATTAATTTATTTAATAGACTTTAAATTATGAAAAAAATGTTGAACGAGCTCAATGTTGGTGAGATTATATGTAATTAGAAATAAGATTTACGCAAGGTTTAGGTCAAATTAGTGTATATAAGAAAAATATTACTTTACTTTGAAATTAAATATGTTTCATACAGCCTCAGATTTTAGTTTCAAGAATGAATAGTTTTATTTATTTATTGCTGAAGTGGTTGTGAATTTTTCTCACAAGTAAAAAAGATCTATGAAGTTATAGTTTTAGTGATCAAAACAAATGACGAAGTCTCGATCTTCCCGGTTCGATTCCCGGCTGGAAATGTATGGGAGAGATAACAAATTATTTGTCCTCGTTTCATGATGTTATTTGTTGTGTATTTCACCCGTGATACACTAATGCCTAGAACAGAGTTAGTTCAGGTTACTGAGGAGTTTCTATCGCTGTTTTTCTTTCCTTTTTATTATGTCGCATACCGAAACATTTAGTGGTAATTTGCAAAAAAAATACGTTTATAAGTGTATTGAAAATACCAACTTGAAATAAATTATTTGAATTTCATTTGGAATTAAATGTAGGAGCGGTAAAGTATTTGACATATTTATGAATGTCGTCAATATACATAAAATATTGTAACTGATCGCTGTCTGTACACAACAAATATTTGGGAGAAACTATATGTATTGTATTTTGCGGTCGCTAGATACATCCAATTATTGGATCTAAATTGTATTTTAGTAAGCAGATTGTATTTTTAATCCGTGAAGTTCATTTGTTATTTGTTAATTAACGATGTATATAAATAAATTGCTGATGGTTCGTAGTAATGAAATACAAAACAATGATTTTTTCAATTATTGTTAGTTTGTGTGTGTTTGTGCACGCTAATCTCAGAAAAGGCTGATCCGATTTCAATGAATTTTTCACTGACATGTGTTAAATGTGCTGATAAGCTTAGATTACATTTTAAGGCTTTTTCATTAAAATGAAAACGGGGATAGTGATTTGTCAACAATATAACATCACTTAAAGTCTAAGTATATATATATATATATATGTGTGTGTGTGTGTGTGTGTGAGTGTGCATATATTTATTTAGTTTACATTTGTTCAATTTTCACAAGTCATAATCCTGAAAATTAATTAAAATACCAACATATCCAGTTGAAAATCCTCGTACTCGTATACAAACGAGATTTTGTAATGGATGGAATTTGTAAAGTTGCTGCGGATGCTGTTTCTAGTTTAATATAGCGTATATCGAACAACATAGGTTTTAAAAAATATTTTTAGGGTACCGTAGATTTTGAAACCATTTTATTTTTGATATGTCCGTCCATTCAATCCGTCCGGTGAGCTTAGAAAAAATAATATCAACAATATCATATAGCATAACACAAAGTCGCCCTCCGCTTCTGTCTGTCAGTTTCTACGCCTTCTTTTAAGGTACAAAACAGATTCTGATGTAGTTTTTACTGTTTTCAGACTATCAGGTAAACAGTTTTTTCTACAAACTTGAAGATATCATAACTTTTTATAAGTCCAAGAAAAATTTAATGTATCAAAAATGAAATATGGGATAAACGAATAATCTTTACATACATATTTCGATAAATGGCAGATAAATATTTGTTCTTGGGTCTATTGCTATTTGTATTAAGCCTGCTATCTACAGAGAATCCAATGTCCATTTAGCGTGTTATTTATTCCTATATATTTTAATTGGAACAATAAAACGTACTAAACCTTATTTGCTGACCGTAACGAGACATAAAACGAAGTATGGTATACCAAGCGGACTGTCTGAGATAAAACCAACAAGATATTTATTGGTTGTCGTCGAGGGATATAAAAAGAGGGAGAAGACGTCGTTAGTTCAATACAACTGAGGTCACAGAAGCGTGCCGGCTACGAGGGGAAAGGGACGTCGCTCATTTAACCCGCACACGCACGGTATCGTCTCGTTCATGGTTCCTGTGTGGACTTGTCAAGATTTGCACAGTTATAACTTCGGTAACGGTGCATGCAACTGGGTCTTATTTAAAAATAATAAGCATCGTGAGTACCGGTTTATATCATAAAATGTTTAAGGTAATCATTTTTAACAATTTGTACATGCTCAACAATTTGTACATGCGCTCCGCGCAGCAAATACTGTATTTTTGTACAATGATCAATAGTATAAGGTCGTTTAACGACATTCTTCTTTTCCTCGAGCAGTTCAGACTTCTTGCTCAGACTTGTTGTCGCCCGGCAAAGCTTCCCCTCGCGGTAGACTTGTACAGACTATTATATTTATGTTATGTTATATTTGTACATTTACTTCCTAACGAAGGAGATTAGGGTAGTCACTCAAATAACGATGCGCATTCTACGATAGTGCCTCGTAACGTAGACTTGTTCTGCATGATGAATTCTTTAACATATAAACTCTGTGTCAACGCCTAGTTTGTGAGAGATTAACATGTTGTGGGTTAGATAAGTGACGACCTTTATCAATAAAATAAAAGTGGCTTTGCTGTGCCCTTTAGATATATACTCATAACTTAACGGAAGAATAATAGAGATAGAGAAGTATTGTTGATATATCAGAGGGAGGAAAGAGACAGAGAAGTGGTTTTGAGGGAGAATTAGTTAAGGGTTCATTAAAAAATGAGTTGCTACCTTCTTACCAAGAGCTTACATTTTTGCGATTTATAACTGGGCTGGTTCTTCACCGGCCGTGGCTCATAATGTGGCCGTCCACAACTGGTTATTTGCTGATTGACACACCTTCGAAAACATTGTGGGAATCCCCCAGGACTACAAGTTTCCTCACGATGTTTTCCATCACAAAGCAAGTAAAAATATTTTTTTAATACACAAATACACGCGCAGGATTCGAACCCAAGCTACCCATTCAAAAGATCATTGAAAATTTTTACACAGATTTTTCTAATATTATAAATGCAAAAGTGAGGATCTTTGAATTAATGAATTGATTTTTTGTTACTCTTCCACTTAAAACTATTAAACTAGATCTAAATGAAATTGAATACAGTGAAGAATTATACGCTAGCATAATAAACAGGATACTTGATCACCCACGGAAATTAGTACATCCCGTATGTACTGACTCGATTCGCGAATAAAGAAATCTTAGACCGCGAATACAGTCTTGCGACATGCGACTTGAGTCGCAATTATTCGATATATAATCGATATACATATATTCGATATATACTTAAAACTAATAATCTGGAAATTCACATACAAGCTGAATGAGACCATGCAACCAAGATCAATGCAGCCAAGAGCATGCACATGGTGGTGACTCTCTAAGATAGGGTAGTGACCTTCACTTACGGTAATTACCTTCACTTAGTCTCCGGGCTTAACCTCCCGAACTGAAAGCGAGCACATGTTACTAAACTGTTAGAACTTAATTTCCTAGAAGGTTTTCTCTGTAAGATATAATGGCGGATAACTCTGATTTATTATTTAAAGCGAGGTAATTACGCTGTTATATGAAGAGGTTTTGACTTCATTTATTGTATGAATAAACCGTATTGTGATAGTGCTGACAAAATAAAAGATTTTTAATTTTTATTTTAATTTAATTCCCTTATAATCTACTGATTTCTTGGTGGCGGTACTTCATGTTTTGGCTTTTGATTGATGGCTTGAACATGGGTGTTTTCACGTCCACGATGCCTAGAACATATTCCTCCACGCTGTTCCTTGCGGATTGGAGAGGATCATGTTTGATTCACCGAATGAAATGCCCGATAAAATCACTAAGCCACGACAAAATATAAATATCTTATAATATTCTTTTGAGTGATTTCATCACAGGCACAACTGACGTGAAATACTCAGTTTATAAACAACAGACTGACTTCAACCCATTTATTTATTTAACTGAGTTATACTCAGAACTCCTCATGACTCAGCCCAGAGCACTGCGGATTGATGGAGGAGTTAGTGGCCAATTGGCCAAGTTGGAAGTTTTAAAGCCACTGACATGGTTTTACGACTGCTATCTAACGATAACAACAGGAACCAGCGTTCAACGCTAGGTCCAACGCTACCTTATATGTTATTTTAAAATACTGTCAAAGAAAAAGTATCTTTTTTTTAACAGAGATGGACAAACAGGCATATGGCCCATCTGGTGGTAAGAGTTAATTGTCTTTTTTTTTCTCCCCTTCCATGCTAATTCTCCTCCTCGTTCATCTTCTGTCACCCGCCCTGAAGAAGTTATTGGTGCATCTGGGGTCAGTTGCTGTCATTATTGATCCCAGTTTAACAATGTACAGTTTTCCTTGTTTCTTTCTCTTCACAAGCGTGTCTATTACTTCCAGACAGGCAATGAGTTAGTTACACCTAAGCCTGGTGTTATTAACGTCCATGGGCGGCGGTGATTACTTAAGATCAAATGAATTATATGCTCGTTGGCCTGTTTTTTTTTATTCGATGAATTTGCACTTACCCCCAGTCCTGCCTGATGGTAAGCAGAGATGTGGTCTAGGTGGTAGAGCAGGGTAATTTAAAAATAGGCTATTCACTCTTGATTTAAAGAATTATCTTGATTTAATCGAACGGGATCACTGACTAGGGTAGCTTATTCCAGTTCTTCGCGATACGCATGATAAAGGAAGACGCAAAGCGAGATGTTTGTACTAGCGAAATGTCTACGACGAAGGGATGGATACCCGCCGTGCGACGGCTTGTTCCATGATGGGAAGGAGATGGAGGAAATAAATTATGACATAAAAAATTGGTCACGTCCCCATAATGTATTTAAAACATAGCTTTTGACGAAACTACGTAATAGAATATTTGAGGTAACGTCTGTGATGTCAATCATGTCAGTCATGTCGTGACAGCATCTGATAAAATCAATCAACAAAACATTTTGAACTTACGTTTTGTTATTTCTGTATTTCATTTTTAACGAGACAATGGCGTGCGTAGATATGAAAACGAGGGTATTCTAATTGATTGATAACATTGGTAAGACAGCCTGACTGATCATTCCCTAGATCAGTATTAGGACCTGGTTCAACATTGGCAAGACTTCATTGAGCATCAAGGATTTCTTAAGTTATAAGTAAATGCCTTGAGGACACGATAATATTTACCATTGTGATTTACATTTTCAGTTTTTGGTCAATGAAAAAACGTACTAATTAATTCATGATAAGTGAATAGGTTCCTTCTAAGTGCATTACTTTACGATCTACGCTGTATCGTCGCTTATCTCCAGGTGGGATTGAAGTCAAGCATTAATTTAATATACATATTAATTAATTATTAATATACAAATTATTAACTTAATATACTTAATACAAAAGCTTAGAAATATAGAATCCTACCTTTGGGTTGGTTTGTAGTTAAGTATTAATTAATAAATAGATTTATTATTATAGGCATTTTTTAAACATTATGTGGGAAACTACTTATGAAGATATCTGCAACACGAAACTGAACATATTTGTCCCACTACTGGGGTCGGATCTCCACTCACAATGTGAGAGGTACAGACCATAGTCCACCAGGCTGGTGGAGTGTGGGTCAGTAGACATCACACACTATTTTAATTATATTATATTCACGATATGTAACATAATATGAATTATTATGATGTTATAATAAATTAGGGAAAATATAACACACTAGCTGGCCCGGCAGACGTCGTCCTGCTCAATTAATAAAAATGTTTTCAAGCCAACTGTGCACGCGACTCTTATACACGTATAACTTATAACTTGTTTTTTCGATTAGCTATATTATTGTCAAAATATTTTGGGCTGTGTATATGAAGATTTAATAATAAACGTATTTTAAAACCAACGTGTTTTAAAATCGCATCAGTAATCTCAGAGATAATCGTGCACAGACAAATAGCAAAACTTCTAAAAATCTGCGTTCTATTTTATGCTTTAAGCCCCCAGTAACAGTTTTTTCTAAATACTAACTACCATGAACAGACAGCTACCTGTTACAAATGTGTTATAGGTGTTGAGTATTGATAATATTGAAAATTTATATGATTACTCCAACTTCAGCCAGCCGCATAACGTTTACAACCGTACCACCTTTTTTTTTCTCCCCATACTTTAGTCGTACTCCTTTCTAATATTCAACAGTCTCTCGTTCTGATGCGATATATTGTCGGTGTATCAGGAGCCGGTTAGTGTTATGAACTCCGGTTGCTTTTGCGATGTACAACTTTTCTATTTTCTAAGTCTTTTCGGCACGTGAGGGTTCTTCACTTCCTTCCAGCCTGGTATTGCTAATGATCCTGGGCAGCCATGATGTTTGGTCAACACTCATTGCACTGAAAAACTTCTTCTTTTGGGTGCATCTCACTAACTCGTATAGTTTATCTCAACTCTTCAAGTTCCATTTCCGGTACTCAAGATCTTCAATTTTAACATATCATATATTTCTCCTTTGGTAGCATTACAATATCTTGTATATGTAGTTTTGCCGAACCTTTCAGGGTCCTCATCCGGGATTCAAGATCTTTAATTTTAACATATCCTTGGTCAACACTCATCGTACTAGAAAACTTCTCCTTTGGCAGCATTTCACTATCTTGTTTAGTTTAGTTCAGCTAAGGGATCAGTCCCTTCGTGTTCCGCATCAGGTATTACAGAGCCCTAATTTTAACAAATCTTTGGTGAAAAGTCATCGCAATGAAAAAAAATTGCAGCATTATCTCGTATACGTTAGCTAATTGATGTTCCATATCATATGACTATAGATGATACTTTGCTTAGCGTTTCCGCAACTTTAAGCAATCATTTTGAAATAGTTTTTTACAGACGGATGAGCGATGCTGGCCTGGTTTCGAATCGGTATTGCTAATTGCCTTAGGTGTAATTCGTAGACGTCTTAACTTATAAACAGTCAATTTGCGTCCCGTTTTTCTTCCCCCATGTCCATTAAAATCATCTTCTACATAAATCCCTTCTTCTTCGGAATAGTCTCTTCATCTCTGTTATGCGCATATTAGTAGTATTATTGTGCGCGTCACATTGAATCGTCGCGCAAAATAATATACCATCTAATTCTATTCCTACACTATTTTTCCCCATTGATTTCATCTCTTATTCCTTTAAATTTCACTTTTTGCAACATGCAGCGTTTATTCGATACTAAATCGATTCGCTCAATTGCTACCTTGTATGAACATCTAATTCAGCATTATCGCATGCTCGCCCTTCGTTCCACTCAGTCGATTCACTCACTTACTGAAAGACATATGTACACCAATTTCCATAAGACCGCATGGACACTTGCATGGAGCACCATACAATACCCTCATAGTCAAAGACCTCATACTCAGTCGATTCACTTACTCACTACCACATTTCCAGCTTGATAAGCTAATGAATACTGTAATATTTCGTAACTAAAAACAACAACAAAGTAGCCTTGTTCTCTGAAATGTACGGAAGTTTAAATTTTGTCTATATATTCTTAACCGTTGAAGATTTTCGTTGCCTGAAGTTAACTGTTGGATGAGCGCCTGGATCAACATAAGCTTGTATTGTATACCGGTGAAGAGTTCTTCTGAAAGAAGCCAACTCATGAAAGAGGACCTGGGTCAACATAAGCTATGGAATGGACTATTGGGATTG
>DWJZ01008782.1:0-11111 GCA_018249125.1 Asbolis capucinus
GTGAAGACTATTTAAATGAAATCTCCTTTTTCTCCCCGTACATAAGTTATCCTATTAACAAGCTTTTAATTAAATTGCAGTGTATGTTTGTATATTAGTACGTTAGTGTATTTGTCTGTTACGGGTCAAATCTTGAGGTTAATTAGACTTACTTCTTTTTACACTACGAAGCGGAAATTTTGCATAGTTTTCATCCTGATGACAGTGCATTTCCATGACAAGCATGACTTGATACTACGTTCAGGATGGGCTCCAGACAAGGGAACTACGCAACGGTTAACAATTCAGTTATGAAATATTGTGTTTCTTTGTGTTGATCTATAATTAAAGCTTGTTTTTTAATATTTCCAATAAATCTTGTTTCGATTCTTCTGTCACTTATCCCGAGACGGTATATTGTTGGTGTGCCTAGGGTCTGCTAGTGTCATTGTTGGCCCTAGTTGCTTCAGCGAAATACTGTTTTTCATTGCTAACACATTAAGTTTGCACTTCTGCCTACATACTTTTTTTACAGCTAAGTCCTTCATCCTACGGTTGTCTGGGAAAAATGGTAATTAAAGCGCCTATAATATTGAATAGATTTTAGTTATTTATTTTCCTGGTGTGCACAATAAAGTATATCGACTGTTGTCTTTCCCTCACATGTGCGTTCATTACTTCTATCCATCTCCCATTCTTTAAGACTGGCAACGCATTGTTACCACCCCAATGAAGTTGATAAGGTCCACGGACAAGGACTTGCTACCAGCTGACGCATTTAACAGAAGCTTTAAAAAAAACAAATTCAATGTAGTTTATTTATATCTTCAATTCTAATTACCACAGAATTGTACATGCAACAAAAACTAGCCAGATAATTTGCTCTACAATCAACATAGCGTTGATGCAGAACTAATTGTGAAGTAGTGTAATCAATTTTCGACGCGACCCGTACGTCTAAGCAGGTGTATATGGCAATTAACAAACATTACATGAGATTCCTGACGTTCCATTGCACTTGAACAGTGATTCCCAAAGTAGCAGGACTCCCAGGTGTTCACGGGACTGAGGTGAACACCTGGAGGTCCTGCACCTGGAGGTCTATGTTAAAGTGAAAGAAATTGAAGTTCATAGGCTGTGAGTACACGTACGACGTATATGCGCATACACGAAAATTTATGTCATTTCGATGAGTTCGTTTGTTATTCATATAACAAAATTAAACGACTCACAATATCTAAAGTGTTCATAATTTTTTTTTTAATTGTGTTTAACTCATAAATGGTTGAGCGTTAAAAGTCGTTAGAGCTTTAAATCTAGAGTTTTTGACTTTTTAAAGTTACTAAATTTGTGAAACTGATACGAATGTACCACTACCTAGTCCGTCAAAGACAGCGAAGTTGTCAAAGCAGTCTAGGCTAGGCTAGTTTGAGCACCTCTGTACTCGACAAACAAAACAAGTTCCAAGTACTGGGACAAATGACAGGTTTGCAGTTAAACAATCCGGACGCAATAAAGCGTCACCATAACTCGCCAGGTGACGCTCGGGAGGCAGTAGACTCTCTCCACGATATTCAATTAAAAAAGTACATCTTATTTACGCAGGATACATACATATATCTTTTAACTACGTTGTTGACTATGCTATATTTTTATGCACAGTGCAGCTACGTGTGAGTCGGAACCGCGCTAGAAGGGTTCCGCGCCATTATCTATAAAAAACGCCAAAAAAATACGTTTCATGTATTTCCATACATGCCACCTTAATAATTTGTTTTAATTTAATTTAACAATTTATGATTAAGGTATATATACGTAGAACTAAATATTCTGTGAATATTTCAAGCGTCTGTATGTTGCCGTATCAATATCGACCATAAATTAAGAAAAAAACAAAATTGTTGTATGGGAACCCCTTTAAATATTTATTTTATTTTGTTTTCTAGTATTTGTTGTCATAGCAGAACAGAAACACATTATCTGTGAAAATTTCAACGGTTATCACGGTTTATGAGCCAGCCTGACAGACGGACAGACAGACAAACAGAGGGACGGACAGCGGAGTCTTAGTAATAGAGTCCCGTTTTAGCCAGCCTCCTAACCATTACGGAACCCTAAAAACCCGCGTAATAGTAGTTAGCCAATAATAACATGAAAGATATCATCAACGGTACCGTACGGTATTGTATCAACAAAAAATATTATATATGTATGTTGATGAGAGATTAATCTCTCATATAAAAAAACCAGTTGCAGTATTTATTAATTATATTCACAGATAAGAGATAAAAGGACAACCGCTTCTCTCTCTCTGCTGCCATATTTTAACTATCGATACAAATTTGTCAATGTATGGAATGAAATCCAGTTCCAATTTGCTTTTAGATGTGATTCTTTATATACCATGGGATACGGCGACATATTATCGTTTAAATAGAATTTAAATTAACTCTATATGTTATTTGAAATGTCATATAGATTGCTATCTTACTGCATTTGTTTATTTTATTTTATAATAAGTAGGTGCAGCTTCGCTTCGGTATAGATAAGACGGTATTTTTTCATTGGTTTTATTTCTGAACCGATCTGAACAAAACAAATACATAAGTGAAAGCCGCATTCAAATCGGGGCAGCCATTTCTGAGAACACTTCGCTTCACAAATTTCAAATATCCTTGCTATGTGGTCTATTCTATTCCGTACTAAATTTCCAGTTAGTTATCTTCCAAATATTTTCCAATACAGAGAGAGATCAGCTACGAATTTATGATACGTTTTTGGTTAGTACTAAAGTAACAAAAAGTGTTCTGTGGACAAATAATATGAATAATTATGACAGGTCGGTTGGTCTAGTGGCTAGTGAACCTGACTGCTACACCGTGGTCGTAGGACCGATTCCCACCAAGTCAAACTTTTCTGTGATTAACAGTGTTTGTTCTGTGAGTCTGAGTATAAATATATATTTAAAAATCTATAAGTATGCATTTAAAAATATACACGTATGTTTATCAGTTGTCTGTTCACCATCGTACAAGCTGACGCTTAGTTTGGGATCAAATGGCCGTGCGTGAGTTGTCCAAATATATTTATTATTATTATAATTCCGCAAAGCAATTTTTCTAATTAGATCTATTTTTATATTGCAGGTACTAATGGGTTAAATTGACACATTCATTGGAAAACACGTACAGATTTCAAATATTTTTGAAGTGAAACTTCTTTAGGATCGTTATGATTTGAATTTCGATGTAACGATAAGTGCTTGTAAAAAAAGGGCTAAGGAATGGATAGAGAGAAGATGGTGTAATTGTGATAGTATCACTTTGTCGTTCACAAATTTTAAAAGTTTAAATAAATATATCTGTTTTATAAGTCGTAGTATTTATCTCTTTAAAATACACATACATATATAATTTTTTTTAAATAAAAATTGGCAACCCTAGGTAATAGACGAAACAAGTTTGAGTACCTCTGTTAGTTCAGTCACTTTTGATAGTAGAAATAGAAAAATTGCAGCCATATACTACATAGGCTATGGAAAATCCCGATGTTCATTAACCTCACAAACGAAGCCAGTTAAAAAAAGGTAATTTTCCGAAGTCGTTAGTTGTAACATTTTCGTTACTTCGCACTTGGAAACATACATTATAGTGTGACTTCCTAGTATATTTTAGTGGCGAGTGGCACCGTACACGCCGTGTACACGACTAGTGCGAGATCGAGGTATTTACTGAGCACGAAGACGCGGCCACAGTGAATATCAACAAAGGCAGAAAGTCAACTTACTTTGCCATGGGATTTTATTGAGTGCTTTATTATGTCTACAAGTACAGCTACATTCAGAACGTACAAAAATGTTAAATATATTTATTTAAACAATTTTATAGCATTATACAGATCAGTGCAGTAGTAGGTATACGTTTTTTTTATTTTTATTTTATTTATTACAAACAAAACGCACACAGAAATATACGATTTATTACTGTAAAAAACCAAATGTATTTGTCACGTCGTGAAGAAATTGGACATTTTTAATTCACGTAAGTTTCGGTCGCGGCCGGCAGTAAGTTAAAAACAATATCTACAAACTAACCGGTGAACAGGCGGTTTCTGCGCTAAGCAGCGATCTTTTCCAGACAACCTTCGGGTAAAGAATAAATAAGGTAATATAAGTGCCCATATAAGCTAAGGAAATAATAAATAAACTTACACAGAGAAAACGTAAGAACTTGCGACGAAACGGCAACCTATTTATCTGTATCAAAGAATGGTAAGTGACCGACAAAATTCGTTGGTTTCCCTACACGGGATACAAGCACTTAACTTTTTGCGAAACCTTTCCCGAGCTCCGTAACCAAGTGCATTAGCTAGAGTCGATTTAGGGCGTTTCTTTGCCGTCCGTGCAACTCGCCCACTGTCCGCCTGTATCTCCTATGATTGTGCATATCGCACGTCACAGTAGCGGACCGGTAACGAACGGCGGATGCCCAAATCCGTTCCCGAGGCTGCGCCGTGAGGAGGAATTAATTAAAGTTAATTCGCGAGGCGCCATTAGCCGGCGAGCACTGTCCTAACGGGACCTTATCATCGCTTTTAAAATTTATAGTATAACGGCTAATTAAGAGTACACTCATTTGGTTGGCTCGCGTCACGAGCTTATAAGCTGTTTGGACTTATTGCGATAGTCCCGGCACTAATTGAGGGGGTTACGCGATACCACCCGGACAAGGTGCGCCGCCTCTAACGAGCTTATATAAACAAACGTCGCTTCTTTGCTGGTCGCAGAATACAAATGCCGGCCTCTAACAATGCAGCGGTGCATTAGAAATATTAGAAACTATCTCTACATTATACCCAAGAAAGGCAATTTTCCTCGTTCCATTTCGATATTTTAGGCATCGATACGATATTCAATTTGAACGCCGAGCAAATACAGCTAGCTGCCTTGATACCGGTCACTTGCTAATGAATATATTTATAATCAATATATGAAAGTACAGCTCAAAGTGAAATAATAAAACCAGCCGAACCAGCCAAACCCAGAACCCAGAACAAACATTACTGTGACGAGCATTAATGTTTTGCGTCTAATAAATATGTATTTTTATCGGTTGTTTGGGATGAGATGGCCAAGAGTGAGTTGTTCTGTTAATAAAAATAAAATAAAAAGTTTTTATTCTTAATTAATTTATTATACAATTTGTTACTTATCATAAATGTCAAAACTTCGATAGAAATACTATTAGACTGAATCAGTCTTTACACATACATACATGGTAGTGTGCTACGGTGTACAGGCATAGGTCAATCCGGTCAAATCCAGCCAACTGCAAGTACAATGTGAACAAAGTGCAAATGGCACAGAGGTTGTTTCAATTCAACTATATCATGCGATGACGGGCTGTTGAATTAATACGCTATTAGTATTAATACAGTCGTTAAAATAAACACAACGAAATACTATTGTCTTGTTCTTAAATACATTAAAAGATGGATTATTATATTATATTAAAATTAGTCCTCGCTTCGCTACGGAAGAAGATTGGATGAAAACTATCCAAAAATCCTTTTTGTCATACGAGTAAGCTACGTTTTTACGTTTTACGTAAAAGTTTCAGAGCTGTCATACAAATTTTAACCTATTATCCCACGGGAACAAAGCAATTTTCTGGTATAAAAAGCATCCTACATCCGTTGTCGTTACATAAGCTACAAACATGCTAAATTTAATGTAAATTGGTCGATTGGTTCCGGAGTTGCCATACTAAATTAAACCTGTCATCCTGCGGTAATGAAGCCATTTCTTGGAATAAAACATATCTTATAACCATTCTCGGGTTTTTAACTTCGATTATGCCAAGTATCATCTAAATCTGTGCAGTGGTTTTTGCGTGAAGCTTGAACAGATATACAATAAATCCAAAAAAAGTTTTGGTCTCCATAGGTCTCCATCAAAGTCCCTCTGCATCAAAATTTTCAAAAAATATTTAATGTTTAGAATTAATCCTGTTACAGTATTATTATTAGTATAGGTAGATTTATTAGACCCAAAGTAATACGTCCACATACCAACAGGGATCGAACCAAAGAGCGAGACTTCCGACATTCCACAGACTACATAAATTTACAGACTATATAATAAATATACCACAACTATTACGAACCACCGCGACGGTTTAGCCATATCCGACATTCGTTACACTTATCTCACTAAAAATTTGAATATCAGAGCTGACTATTATAGAATATATAAACAGGAATGGCCGCGAAATAACTCATTCCTTATAAATCCGTTGATTTGAATTGCACTCTCTCATTAGCGATTCCAGCAGTGGCCCGGTGCAGAGAAATACATAACTTACTACTTTGGCTGCACAATTAAAACCATTCCAAATATTAATACTATCTGCTATTGTTACAACCGAATACCGAACTAGGACTATGCATTAACACATTAAGAACGCAACCGAAATAAAACTGACATAAATCACAAGTCGCTCTATTTCGTTACATAAAAGAATACTAAAATGCAATCTGCAATCATTTGTGGTGTGCAGGAATTGTCTTAAAGGCAACTCTATCTCGTGTCTGCTTTTTGTGATAGTTTTGAGTGAGAGGTATCTCTCTCATCGACATTACCAATTGTGGTGTCTGTATTGTTCATCATGATAAATGATCTTATTGCGTTGATTTTAGAAATTTTAATGCCGTTACGGCTGACATTGAAAATATTAATGGTCTGTACTTGAATACAGAGCACAGATTATAATATTAAATATATTTATAGTTATAACTTTCTTACTAAGACCCCAATTTGATTCTTGTTATAATTGCATCGAGCTTCTAATGGAATTTTCGTAGTAAGTATGTCGAAAGTATTTTACTAGTGATGTGAATAATGTATAAGGTTGTACTTACTTTTCTCTGTAATAATTTGACCAGTGAGTATGTTTGAACTTACTGATGCATGCTACCCGACACTCCACTACTGGGCTCGGGTCTCCTCAGTTACAAAGTATACACCACCACGCTGGCCAAGTGTAGATTGGTAGACCTCACACACCTTTAAGAACTTGAAGAAGAACTTATAGGAATGCCAATTTTCTCACGCCATTTCCCCCTTTTTATTTAGATTAAACTAATGTTTGGCATCGATCCCACCTGATGGAAAGTGGCGATGATGTCTAAGGTGTTCGGCGCATTAATTTAGTAAATGCCTATTCACTCTTCTTTTGAAGACACCATCATACATGGACGGGAACACCGACGCAGGCAAGTTATTCCAATCCTTCGCAGTACGTAACATAAACGACTAGTAAAACTAAATTCACTGTAGCAAGTGATAACCAATTCCTGATACGCACATAACTGAAATTTAGAGGCGCAGGTTTTAAACCCAGGACTTCCCGTTAGAGAGACCAGAATTCAAATCAAACCACTAGGCTATCACTGCTTTATCCCGCGGTATATGGCGTAAACAACGCCGAATACCCTTTAAATCAGAAGTGTCCGCTAAGCCAGTAACGTCGCGATCTAATCGACGGCGCGTGTTGGCACACGCTAGTTTGGGACACACACTCGTCTCTCCCCAAATAAATGTCTGTATTAACGACCAACGGGGCCTTATCGCGTAAAAATATTTACCAAACTACTTTTTATGCATAATGTTCCGCTCAGTGAGTCTCCGAGTGTTTGCACAAAAATGAGGCGAATTTATTAGTAGGTATGTATGTAATAAACACATCGGCAGGAAAAGATTCCACGTTCTTGAAAGACAAGTGAAGTCTACCATACCAAGCATTTGGCCTGCGTGGTGGGTATGGGGTTGCAATGGTACATGTAGTAGTCATAACAACACATATATGTTAAGTAACGGTCGCGGTCAATAGGATGGGTGATCAGTGGCAAAAATTTCATGACCGCTTCGGTTCTTCGGAGGATACGTAGCCGTCGTAGACAACAAGACCTCCATATAACGAATACAGCTGGAACCGATGGAAGCTTGAGATGATGTGTAGATAGGAATCTATTGTATTTTATATCGCAGCAGAAATATTAGGCGGCAATACAAACAATATATAATAAATATAAGTTTACATATACCTTACCTTATCTCAACCCATCACGGCCCACTATTGACCACTAGGCATTCACCGCTATATGTACAAATAACCTACCTATCTTGAGCATTATCGAAAAGTTTTCAAACTTGGGTGTGCCTCTAATATTTCCACCAATCTGCACTGGAGCAGCGTGGTTAAGCATACTCTAAGCCTCTAATTACAAGGAGAGACCTGTGCTCAGTAGTGGAATGTCCCACAACCTGTGCAAAGGTTCATTGCAACCCACTACTAGGCTCGGGTCTCCATCGAAATATAAGGGATACAGGCCAAAGTCCACCACGCGGGCCAAGAACGATGGGCCACTGACTACTCAATTAAAATATAATATTATAAGTTTGATATTTAAACGAACACTCATTTGCATAGGAAGCCGACAGAAGCCCAACTTTAATAGATATAACAGAATACTAGGTCGTTGAGCTCCGTGAGAATATATTGCATTATTTACCTCAGGTTCAGACATGATTTTGCATATTGTTGTAATTAGTGTAGCGAGGGCAGGTGATGGATGCTGTGAGTCATCACAATATATTCAAAATGAGGTGACTGACTTATCAATTTCCGAACTACGGATATAATGCTGGCTTCCTACTGTGCGTGTTTAGGAACCGACGCCCCCGCATCGGTCCAATGCTTTTCCCATGGTGCGTGTGTACAGCAAAGATTTATATACATATATATTCAATATCTAATTCAATTCATATACATGCCATAAAAGCGAAGCCGCGACCCCATAAATATATCATCTATACTAATATTATAAGGCTGAAGAGTTTGTTTGCTTGAACGCGCTAATCTCAGGAACTACTGGTCTGATTTGAAAAATTCTTTTAGTATTAGATAGCCCATTTATAAGGAAGGCTATAGGCTATATATCATAACGCTAAGAGCAATAGGAGCGGAGCACGGACAAAGAATGTTACAAAATCGGAGGATTCTTTCTCCTATTGAGAGCTTTCGCTGCATGCGCCGCCTAAAGGGTTGAAGTTTCGCAAAAATTAATTCGCGGGTTAAATTAACGATAGCCCAAAGCAGCTATTCCACGCGGACGAAGTCGCGAGCGAAAGCTAATTTGAAATATTATTAGGATTAACAAATGCGCAAATACGAAATAACAATGTTTTATCCTAAACAAAAACGAACTACAGAACCAACTTTTTATGTAACGTATTTTTCCTAATCATCAAATCAGATTTTTAACATATCTACGTAATTCCAATCAAGTTCAGTAGCCAAGCGAGTATCTCATCAAACTATCTCCGTTAATAAATTATTTACACATTCTTTTCTGTGACCACATATGAGATCAAATCTAAGTCCGAATTATGGTTTGTAATCATATCTTCAATTTACTCGTAACGTTATATTATTGAGTACGTAATCTTTTTCAGTCAAAACTTTAATAATAATTCAATCATACTCATCAATCAATATCTAAAATAATCATATCAACGAAGGAAAATAGTAAGGGCGTAATTAGTTACTCTAACGAGTTACGCCCTTACTGTTTCCCTTATAAGCAAAACAATAAAGAAGTAACTTCAATGATTCTCTTTAGAGTTACGCCCTTAATAATTTCCTTATAAGCAAAACAATAAGAGAAACTGCTATGAATTAATCTTCAGAGTTACGCCCTTGCTGTTTTCTGTCTTCGATCACTGTATATGGAAAATATTAGAGATCAATAAATAGTGGTGTTTTACTAAAAAATAGAATTCAAAACAATTATTTTAAGCATTTTTGTCTGTTTATATGTATTTGCCATTTGTGCGCGCTAATCTCAACGATCATACGATATGAATGCGATTTTCACTGATATATTTTTGCTAAACGTCAATTTAGTATCACTGTATTTGTTTTTTTTTTATTGAAACCGTGTCATAAATAAAAAAATACAATTTAAACAATCCAGTCTACATCCCTTAGCTCTACAGAAGCGAAGCGTAGACTTGTAAATAATAAATAACATATTTCTATTAATAAATAATGAATTCTCATCTTGAAAATAGAAACATTGAGAGATATTTTTAAATGTAACGAGAACCCAAGATTATTATAATGTATAAGTCCCGATACGGCGGCAAGGAGCGTCTTGACAGAAGACACTTGTCAGATAATAGTGACAGATAACACTCAACTTCTGACAGATGACATTCATGACACTTCGTCTTGACCATTATCCAAGCAACTGGATCAACATATCAATATAAATTGTCAAATAAGACTATCAACTTCTGACAGATGACATTCATGACACTGCGTCTTATAATCACATATTTTTCAAACCAACCATCTGTTGCTGTTTAAGGATATAATGGAATTCCTTTTACTTTCTAAACTATGTATAATCCAATAACAGTGTTCTAGAAATTGCACTTTCAATTGGAGTTAATATTTATGAAATGTACTGTCTTGAAGAAAATAATCTTTACACGAATACAATAACAAACATTTGTAGTAGTGTACTATGTATAAAAAGATGACATACGAACGTTGCCGAATTTGTGCATAGAAAACTGAACTGGAATGTGATCAAAAAGAAGTCGTTCCACTGAAAGTGCAATTACCATTCGATTTATCTATCGGTATCATTCCAAATTAGACAGAAATTCTCACAAACTCCATACACGTATGAAAATCATGAATCGCAGCCAAATGCGCCGAGAACCGGATATCGAGCTGGTTTTGACATAAGCCTCATACTTTAATACCAAGAACACGACGGCATCCGCGAGTCGCGGGAGTACCCGAGCGAATCCCTCCAGGAAGCGGTTCCTCTTAGTTCCTACTTATCAGTGTCAGGGGGTGCTCCGCCAAAGTCAAGCTGGTAGCCCCCCGCTCGAGTCATCTCCTCCATACTCGGCTCCTTACATTCGTGGCCAGCGTGTCCTGCCGCACCGCAGTTCCAGCAGGAGAGCTTCGGAGGCGCGTACAGGACGGGCACGAATCCGGGATATGGAGTGGCGTACGGGGGTGGCTCACCGTTAGCGAACGGTGGCGGCGGGGGAC
>DWJZ01008783.1:0-11110 GCA_018249125.1 Asbolis capucinus
GTTATAATAAAATCAATAACTTGTTAGTTTACTTAGTTTTTGATTTTCTAAGAACTTTCAGTTTGACCCTCGTATAAGTAAGGAAGTAAGGATTAAACTAAATTTTCTTTCAGTATTTTTTTATTTTCGTTTTCACATTTTGGTTTTTGCCTTCTTTTATGTACGATAAATATATGTTAAAGCCTATTTTGTGTTATTAAAATACATATTAATTAATTTAGATAATTTTTGTAAAGGTTCATCAAATTGTTTCTCATTGAGGATCACTAATAATTCTTGTAATGATTTAATTATGGATCTATACTGTTTTACAAAGTAATCACTGACAGATTTATAACATGATACATCAGTATTATATTCGTTTTTATTGAGAGACTCCAAAGTTTGATAAAAATGTATAATGCTGTATGCTTCCAAGTATGCAACAAATGTTATAAATAAAGTGTCTATAATGTT
This sequence comes from Asbolis capucinus, assembly GCA_018249125.1. Taxonomy (NCBI): domain Eukaryota; kingdom Metazoa; phylum Arthropoda; class Insecta; order Lepidoptera; family Hesperiidae; genus Asbolis; species Asbolis capucinus. Next base: position 457 of record DWJZ01008783.1, read on the forward strand.
GTTTTGGTACGTTTCTGTGTTACTTTGTCTCAGTTCTAATTTTGCATATATATTTTTTTCTGTATTTATGGGAACATTCAAACTTCTACATTTCTTGGACAGATAGCTCATTAATTTTCCCGGTTTTAATCTACTTTTCTTGTAAGTTATTGGCTCCTGTTCGCCAACAGGGTAATCCCATGACATATTGTCAAAACAGCAGATAATTATGTTTAAAATATCGTCTTTGTTAATATGGAGTAAACGTTGCGTATGAAGTATTCCAATTTGATACCGAACGAAAGTTGGTTGAATTTTTTCCAGGATTCTTGATATTGATGAATTTGGTAAAGCTGCAAAAAAACAGTTGTAAAGTTATAAGTAACATATTATCGGTTTTTTAAATCTCGACATAACCTCAAACTTTCCACTTAAAATCAATACAGTTTATAATCAATTTTATTTAGCTGGTAAGATTAACACAGTGCTAGTATAACACGATAATATTGACAAGATCATTACTTTATTAATATCCAACCAGATTTGTGGTGTAATAAAATAACAACTTAATATTTTGGCCGTGTTCTATTTACAAAATAGCATAAGATTAAATAATCAGACTTGGTCAGCTATTGTTGGATCTTGGATCAAAATTATGGAGACAAAATTGTCTTGTAATAAGTAATCCCAAAATTCTAACACAATTTTAGCTAATCGATTTCTGGATAAGGTTAAAGAAAAACTGTAGGGCACGGTTTCCTAACCCCCGGGGGTCCGTAGACATGTCTCAGGGGGCCCGCAGACAACATAAAGATTAAGCGCGGTTGAGCGTTTGATAGATACCTACATGAAACGAAAGAAAACCACATCGCGCACCATACTATATGTAGATACCTTTAACTTCTAGAGCTTTGAGCTTGACTGCGCAGTAAACTGTTTGTCGCTATCTGTACCTATGCTCTACGCTGTGAAGGCTCCAACTGAGCAACATCGACCCAAATATTACGAGTTTGGTCGCAAAGCAGTAACATCAACCATCCCATTAAATTTAAAATAATCTGTACAAGTAAAATATATTCATTGAATTTATTTGAAAATAAAAGTATGTGAGCGAATTTTTTGTATTATTTTTAGGTGTCCGCGAATCATTAAAAAGTGGCGCTAAAGGTCCGCACTAGAAAAAGTTTTGGTTACTCTGCCGTAGGATAAGACGGCGTCACATTCTTTCAGCAAAACAGTTATAACCGAAGATTTTAAACAGTCTATACTACTGTAACGATCTCTTCAACGTCCGTTGGGAATGACAGCATGAAAATGATTTTACGAGTACTATCAACGCTTTTATCCATACTTATTCATATTTTCAACACTTCTATAAACACCCCTTCTTCCGCGACTGCATGGAATGAGGCTACATGAATTAGTTAATCCTTCCTCAGCATAGTTACAACACTGGATATGTCACAGAAGATATACATATGGCTGCGGCAAATAAATTTTTTATCCTGCTGGTCTTGTTAGACTTAAGCAGCCCGTTTAATTCTATTGAGTGACTCTCTCACATTTGCCATATTCTGGCTTGCAAATTATTACAGAGCACTATTATCATATAAATTTACATTTGCTAATACTTATTTAATATATATGAACACTGCACAATTATCTGCCCAATATTACATATATAGTTATATATTTCCTATATTTAACTGCATATACATATGTTTGTTAATAATTAAAACAATCATAAAAGTCAATAATGTCATCGATATAATATGCCAAAATGTAAATTATTAATATAAATAAATTATGTCCAATTATTAAATTCCATCAATGAATAAAAGCAATTGTTAATTAACCATTTATGTAACTCTTATTTTAAATTTTGTAAATGTCAGTTTTTTTATTTAATTTATTAATTACATTTTTTAATTTAGGTGTGCATTGAGTTCCCAGACCATAATGCTGTTCGAGAAGGTGGACAACAGAGTCTGTCAAACTAACATTTACCTCTCTTTTTATCAAAAAGCTGTGTATAGGTTATTGCAAAATTGCAGTCTCCATAGATATATACATATATATATATACTCTTCAGTCCCAATTTTTTTTTAATAGAGGCTTGCAAGTAGTCTCAGGGCCTACATTACATTACACATTGCTTGTATACATCGTTTTTGGGCTATGAACGCTTTATTAACACCCACTGAATTTTCCCATATAAGTATTCCATACCGAGAATTGGAAGCTACGTAGCCGTGGTAAGCTTTAAGCGCTGTAGACATATTACTAAGTTTAGAGAGATGCCAAAGCGGATAACCAACAAATTTTTGTGCATTATTTAGCAATATGATCTAGATTCTAGGTTTTTTTTTAAATTCAACAAGTTGACTACAAAAATTACGTGATGGTAAGTGGCGACATAGTCTTTGATGGTGGAGCGCGGAATAAAAGCCTATTCACTAGCTCAATACCTAGGAATTTTATGTTGTCTACTCCTTCTATCATTGGCACGTTCAAGTTTAGTTTTGTTGTTCCTAGAGAAGTTAATAATATCAAATCATTTTGATACTTACTTTCAATAATTTTGTAAAATTTCCGGGCAAAGCCTCCTACATATTCGTTGTACGACATATTTGGATAATCAGTACCTGAGTGTATTTCGTACATATAAAACATCTGTACAATAGCATTCACCCACAACTGAAACAAAAATGGTGGACTTGTAAAAATATTGTTTATATAAAACATTATTCTTAATATAAACGAAATCCTAATGTAGTTTGCCTACAATCAATTTGCCACGAAAATATTTAAAAAATAATACTTTACGTGAAGCACACATAGCAGCATCTTTATAAAAAAAATCAATTATGAATTTACGATGTATACTCAGTGCAACTTTGATACGGAATAAATGTAAACAAACCATAAAAAATCTTTTATAGGGTCATGTAGGGTTACAATTTTGAAAATCAGTTCTTAAATGAAGTATTGATCAAACAACAAGTACAAACTACAAATAAATACAGTCATACCAGTCACACAAAAAAAACTACAACACGCAACATCATTCACAAATTCATACTCTGACATACACAATACACTTTATGCATCGTCATCAAGCAAATAGCATAATTTACAAGTAAAAGTTATTAAAATGTACAAGAGATTTAATAACTGACAAAACAACAAAAACTTTAATTGTCCTGTTTGTCGCAGGTTGCTAGGTGCTAGGTGACTTGGGAGACACTCAACTAGTGTTGCAAACTTTTTTTGTCTTAATATAGTATTTCTTTAACAAAAGCTGTAAAACTATAGTACCTACGTCCAAAAATATAGTATTTTATGGAAAAACTGAAAAGTAGACTAAGAGAAACTTTTAGTTTGCAGATGTTACATGTTCAAATATTTTGGATTTTTTTAACTAGTTTTAGTGTTGCCAAATTGAATATTGATATATTGTACTAAAATATATTTACACGTAATACATATTTTTTCAATAGTATGTAGTACGAAGTACCATAATACAGAACAATATTATATAACATATTACAGTTGCAGCCCCACTGCCAACCCAAGATACATAATAATGATTTACAGAAAATTTTGTAAAAATTGACTTACACCCATTGTTTTGATATGTCGCTCTGGATATTGCAGATGAATGTAATAGGCAAATAACTCCATTATTTTTTGACATAGCGCTGAAACTGCACCTAATTTTACAAAACTATTACACGGCCACAATAAATATGCCAGTAGTGGTTTATGAGCCCTCCTAGAACTCTTTGAATTGTTGAACCTGAAATCAAATTTAAATGAAATCTTTACTAGTCAAATAACTATGTTAATGATCAGAGATTGGAGTAGATAGATTGAATTGGGACCATGGATCTGAAGCGGACTCCAGAATTGGTAAAGTTTATTTTCGAAATTTAAAATACATTAAAATATATACTATAATAAAAATGATGTGCATACTTTCTGTACATTGTATTTTTTCAAAATTTTTATAATGTGGCACTCTAATAAAGAGATAGAAGTCGGAAATATTTTTTTGGAATTGTTGTCTGTCTGTTTGTATGGGCGCGCATCACTTGAAAACCAGTGGACAGATTTCAACAAAGTTATTAAATATTAATATGCTTAACATTTAGGATACTTTTTGTACCTAATTATACAGGGGTTCCCTCAAGATATGTGATGAAATTTTGTATGGGATTTTATGGTCATTGGTAATAAAAAAGCAATTTATGTTTTAAGAATATTTAACATATTCCAATTTTACATGAAATAATGCAAAGAGATTATCATTGTAGTTGAAGGCAATTAAATATACATTCAAAAACTACTTGTCTAATCAAATTGAAATGGCACTATATCAGAAGCACCAGCAAACAAAAATGAATCATCAGAATCGTCTACTCAAAAAAAAGTTCTGAGGTGACACATAAATAAAAAAATCATTCACACACATATATCAACTTCTCGTATTTGGATCTTGGTTAAAAATATTTACAATATAAATTTTTTAGAGTGGAAAGTTTGAAAAAAATTTTGTTCAAATTGTATGGAAATTACCTATGTGAGATAAATGATTTTGAAATATTTAACATAAAAAAAATATTCCAATGATATTTTTACTAAGACTTCAATTGTAAATTATGTATGTAGTAATAATATCACTACCAACATTAATAATATTCAATTGAATCCGGAAATACATTATGGAAAAATGTTCCACACTATTTCAGGGGCTTCTTAACTTTCTATGAACATTTATGATTCAAGTACAAAAAATTATAAGTTTGATCATTGAAAATTATTGGTGTTTCATGGTTGTAATATTACCTGGCATTCCATAATGCTAAATCTGTCTGTATCAAGTAGATAATGCTTTCCAAGACCAACATGCATCTTTCAATTCGTTCCGTTCTCACTAATAATTCATATAGTTGTAGGTTTTGCTTCCTCCAATGTAGAAGTCTAACTCCCTCTAACTCTATTGGTACTTCCCGTTCATCAATTATTGCACCATCTTTACTTGCTATACTAATCTCATTCAATAGTCTGCTTAAACAATGAGAGACAATCCCTTCCTCACTAAGATATTGTTTTCTATTAGATAATTCTTTATGCTCCATTGCTGTAGTAAGAAAATCTTTATAACAAGTTCTAATTTTTTTTGTAATGCATGGTGGATGCATGTTAAAATGCATTATCAGTGTATACTGGCACTTTCTTAATATGTATTCAATTTTATACCCAGTATCTTCATGTGCATTCTGAAATAGAAGAATTAGTAATATTAGTACTAGGAAGAAACCAAGACCTGCTAGAATCAAAACATGCATTTTATATTAAGAATATAACCAGAAGTAGGAAAGTGTGTGAAATAGAAGTTTTATTATTGATTTTAAAATACTAGTTTTTTCCACTACAAAGTCTTCATGAAAAAGTTTTCATCCCCTATTCAAGTTCAAGCTTCATCCTAAATATCTTTGATAATGATAGGACATTTCATTACCTTTTTTAACCCTTTCCCCCTTAACACCTATTTATGTTAAAATAGCCTATGCTCTTTATCAAGTTTTAGTTTTCCTATATGCAAAATATCATCAAAATGTATACAGTAGTTAAGGCTTGACAAGGTAACAGACCGATAAAATTATTTTCATATATGTAATCTAATAAGGTTCAAAGTATTACTAAGTAATCTATTGTATATTAGATGGCATATTTAAATTATTATGAATAGAACTGTTGAGACTTTCAGAAGATTGTTTTTATTTTAATTATGCATACTGTACATCACATAATTTCAGGAATAATTCATATTCTGTTGGCATGGAAGCACAAATTAAATGATTTACCATGATTATTTCTACAACATTCTTTAAAACAGTCATAGGCAGATGCTGGCATGGGGTGATGCACACTGCACATATTTCTAGGGCTGCTAACCATGTACTGTTATTAAATTCTGTGACAATGCTGTGTTCAGCAGCCCAAGATATTTGTTTTATTTTTGTCTGAAAAAATAATATCACATCATTGTTATTAATAGATTAAATGCCTACATCTCATATCTCTGTACTGGGATTTCCTGCGTTGCAGGAAGCATGGAGATTGCAAATTACATCCATAGTTCATCTATCATACAAACATGCTCCAGCCAGGAATCAAACCCAAGAACTTTTACTTGAGAACCATGATCACTACCCAGGCTACAATTCTACAACCATCTTTGGATGTGGTTGCATGTGGAAATAGAACAATAGATATTGCATTAATCCATTTTAATCTGTGTTAGGAAAACAGAACATAATAAATTTTAAACACAAAATTGTACTATTATCACTTTCTATAACTGACACTTCTTTAAAACAACACTTTTTTTAGAATTACATACAGTGTAAACTCTTTCTAACAAAACTCAAGGGACTGAGCATATTTTATGATTATAGAGAGTTATTGTGTTATGGAGTATACATATGTAGGTGGTTCAATGTAATCCAATCAAGTTCTACTTAATAGGGAGTTTATTTCTATAAAGGATAACATTATAAAGAGTTAACAATGAGGTAAATGGAATACTTACATTTTCATCACCATGTTTACACATATCATTTATACATCCAGGAACATATAACAAATGGAATCTTTTTTTAAAATCCAGATATGCCTCATGAGATACTTTTGAACAAGCTTTCATAAAATTATTTTTCTGTGCATCATTTGTTGAACTTGTAAAACCTGTTTCACAGAGACTGCTGTTTTCTGCTTCTTCATTCTGTGCTTTTGTTCGATTTAAGTTTAATTTTCTTTTCGGGCTTCTCCCTGAGGCCATATTTTGGTAAGTATAAGGAACTTGTATGTGAGGCACCTTACAATTGCGCAGAAACAGGAAAGAATATTAAATTATTACGTACGTTTCTATTCTTGATAAATTTGTCAAAACACTATGTTTAAGGCAAAACAAATCTACCCAAATATTTTTTTTTTATTTTACCCCAGTTTATACGCGCAAAAGTTGGATAACTGATTTAGTAATTGTGTTCTCTGGGTATGCACGCGCTAAAACTTTACAGGCTACACCTTCAAAATGTGTAAAATTGTACATCCGTCCCCGTATTTACAAATATTAATTTAACAGCAATCTATAACGAATATAGAGTGAAATATTTCGTCTTACTTAGTTTTTAGTTTGATTTAACAATAATATAAATTGCTCCTTCTCGTAATTAATTACTAATAAGTACGTATAATCAAGTAATATTATTCAAATTCATATACCTAAACACTGTTGAAGCTGACCTTTTGATCTTTTTGATAGATGGGCTACTAGTCCAGGGCTAGTGATGTGAAACAGAAAATATCTAGTAGTCCAACAAATAACGCTTTAAAATAGTTGTAACTGTGACGAAATGGTGTGGGTGTATTATGTATAAAATTGTTTATTGTACTAGACATATAAAACATTGGGTAGATAAGCGACAGTGGGTCAGTATTCATAATAAGTACCTATTTAATATTACTGCGTTATTTTTGGACCTCATGTCAAATTTAAATAGGTCGTTCAGACCATAAAAGTAAACAACGTTCCCAAAGAAATACGGGTCGATCCCGTGATCGATCAGTTATCTATGGGAGTGTCGAATTTTCTTTTTCACTTTTTGACCCATGTTTCTTTCGAAAAGTTTTTTAGTTTCATGGTCTGAACCACCTGATTAAATTTAACGGGAGTCCCAAAAATAACGCTGTATGTAAAAATTAAGGTTGAAAAATAAAATAGTTTTATCTTTAAAAGTTTTTAATAAGGAAGAGGAGCACAGTCAAGATCATCAACACCCGAGTCGTCGGACTCCCGTTTGTAGCAATAACTTAACAATCATCTTTTGTAATCGATATTTGTAACAGTTACTGCCTGTTTTTTGTGTCCCATCCATCCGACTGATGTAACATTGTACAAGCTTCTATTATTTTTAGTATTCCTATTTAAATTTTACTTTGAAGCAATAAAAAGTGTTAACATTTTCGGAGAACGCTTGAATCTTTAGGGACTTTTGTGTTATATGTATTTTTTTTAATTTATAAATTTTTTTTATATTTTTATTAAAATAAGAAAATATATATTAAAATAAGAAAATAATATGTTCATCATTGCAAAATTATGTCGATCTGTCATCTATCAAAAAGATCAAGCTAATTTGTACAGGGTATAATGTTGTTTGTACACCTTTCTTTTTTCATTTTATTAAAATTTAACCACTTTGACTTTTTCCATACAGCCACAACATCTCATACCACAGAACATTTTTACGCCTAACTCGTATAAAAACTTTTATGCCTTGGTGGACCCTCATCCCGTATCCAATTCTCTCTATTATCTATGTTACGATTCAACTTCAATTGAAGTCTTCAACAGAAAACAAAGTAGTTGTTACGGATAACTTTAAAAATAATGTATTAAAAACAAAACTACAGTTCTATCAATGAAAATGTTTCGTCAAAAATCTATATTCCTTCTAATAACTTTAATAATTTTATATGGAAGTAAGTAAATTGATCGAATTTAAAGGTTGCTTATATTTTGGTCTTGGATAGTCGGTAACGGCAACGCCCCACGTACAATATTTATTTTGTTTGTTTCAGTTGTATCCGTTTCGGGAGAGTGTACAATCCCAGTGGTGTTGAGAAATACTTGGTTTTCATTTGAAAATGGAAAACAAACTCTTACAGAGATTAATGCAAAGGAGATGACAGGAAGGTAAGTATGATTTTTCGTGGCTATTTCGTAGCGATATCCTGTGTATAATCTCCCTAACTCCTCGCTTCTTACTCCTTCATTTTTAAATTCGTGGTTTAGTTTATTAGTTATGTCATGGTGAGATGTGAAGTGTGTCATAAAAAAGTGTTGTGTATTACGAGCCCCGATGCAAAGGAGTTCGTCACAGTTGAAAGTGGGGGTGTGCAGAAAGCATTTAAGAATTCCATCTTTTCCTGGACTACAGAATTATTGTTAGATTAGGTTAGTTTAGTTTCTGCAATAGCTCACAAGTAGGAGAAACCCAGACCAGCCATGAATTATATTGATTTACAAATTCACATAAAGCCATATAGGGGCGGCTTAGAACAGCCACTCCAATACCATGCTGGCCTACCAGTGTGTCGTAAAGGGGGTGTAGAAGACAGCTGCTTGATAGTTGGGCTTTGCAGAAGGATTTTTATATTATTGTGAAGCCTGTCTATCTGGCTACCACCCTCTTCCTTGAATCAGCCGTCAAACTATTTGTCGTGTTCTGGGCTTGAGAGCCAGTTCTCCTCACTCAGAATATTTTAAATGAGTTGTACCTGTTGTTACAGAGGGGTATGTGTGAATATTAAGGCCGACTACCATGTTAACTACACTATGGTGTTTAGTTACACACAGTGTTACTACTGTGTCAAACTCATTGTGCGCACTGTGAATGTATTGGAGAAAATAGAGTCTCCCTGTGTTGATTTAGATCCTAATGAGGAGCCAACGGTTGAGAGAGTCTGTCGGGGTTTGAACCCTGACCAGTACCTCATCACATTGTTTTCAGAAAATGCTGTACCAGTAAGTATATATTGAATAATGAAATAATTAAATTATTTTAATATGTCTCTATCTTAAGGGATTTTAGTAGGTTTAGTGCCAATTTCAACTATCTGCCTTAAAAAAAATATATAAAATTATGTTTGGTAAGTAAAAACTAATATAGTTTGCTAACATACAGGTTAGTGTGATGCGGCCCAAGGGCAACATGCGGCCGTCATGCAATTGCAGCATGTAAGAAAACATTGCAGACCTGTAATTTAAAGCAAAAAACTTCAATCTTGTTGTAATTGTTGTAATTTGCAATTTCACATATTATTGATTTTATGATTTCAAGTATTTTTAATTATTCACTTAAAAACTCATTCCAGGTCAATTGCAGATCCTCTCTTGAGGGAGTATGGCAGTTTGCGTATCAAAACCGTTTCCGTTTCACTGGCGAGTGTAAGCATCCAGATGCACAAATCAGGTCATGCCAAACTGCTGGAACTCAGTTCTTGATCACCAACCAGAAGTTTAATATTACATACAAGAAATGTCCTGGAATGTCTGGCACCTTTGATGGTGTTGTGGAGTATAGTTGTTTGGGTATGTTGTAGTATTGAATTTGTAATTGTTATTTATCTTATCATTGCGAGGACTGGCTAAACTGTGATATACATAAAAATAATATGTACATAGTAAAAAGGCCTACACCAAGACCAGGATAGTATATATCTTCAAAGGTCACTAACCTAAAGTGTTAGCAAAGCTAACAATTTTTGCTGAGTAACTACTGCATGGATCAGAATGAAAATTGGCACAAAGATAGATTATAATCTGAGATAACATTTTAACATGTCTTCCTTAAATAAACGTAGAAATTTTTTGGACCTCATATTCTATAAAACTTTCAACAATCTTATTGACTGCCCTCAGCTTCTAAAACTTTTTAATTTTAAGATACCATATAGGATTCTGCGGCACCCTATTTCTATGTTTCAACTGCCTATTCCATACCACTGTATTTGGTAAAAATTCACGGATACCTCGCATGCACATAGCACATTTAATACATGGGTCACTAACAAACCTAAAGATATTTTGTCCCTTAAACTC
>DWJZ01008784.1:0-11109 GCA_018249125.1 Asbolis capucinus
TAATAAAATCATAAACCGGCGAGTGGCGGTGGAGGGCGCGTGGTAAGCGGAGTGCGGGGCACATGAAAATGTTTTAAATTAACCGTCACATACATTCCCAAGAAATTCACATACATAGGCCAGGATTTTGACCACCAACGGACGAAGTCGCGGGAAAAAGTTACTAATTAATAATTGCATACTTTCCGCATAAAATTATATATTGAAGCGTAATTTAATTCCAACTCCCGGTAGCGTGTAACAAGACATAAAGGCAACCGATCATTTTGTCAACTGTAATTCAATATTGCTGTAGCTGTATAAATGTGATTTGTGAAAGGCCCCGCGCGTCCAGTTCAAAGGTTACGGTACCTACTTTAACCGACGTCAAAAGAGGTTCTCTGTATCTTTAAGCAACTAAAACAATTCGTGTATTTTCTGTTCTGTGCGTTCTCAATTCGTGTATTTTCTGGTGTGTAAGTAAGATTAATTTTGATAAAAAAAAATATCGAGTTGGTGCTTGTTAGGTGGTACCATTTTTGAGCGACATCTGAAGATTCGTTTTTAAGTTATACATTATTTTAATATTTTCATTTTTGTTCACTTCACAACTTTTACTGAGTGTACCGTTTTTGGTGATACTTTTTTTTATTTGACAGCTACTTGTCTTGTAATTTCTATAATTTTTAGTAACATTTGACCATTACTTTTGGAGTTTATAGTTTTCTCCTTGATTTTTTTTACGTTTAATATTTATGTTTTATAGATGTGAGAAGGTTAACGATCATTAGAGAAAACTCTCAGGAAATGAGGTTTCTGTCATCGACATTTACCTTGAATATTTTTATATATGTAGAAATAAATAGTACACAAAAGGAATTTAAACATATATATAATTTAGTATGTTAACTATGTCAGCTGTATCAGGGCATGAATATTACGTGCTAGCATTACTAGATGAAATGTACACCTTTTATATAATATCAGGATCTTATTACAGATACCGACTTGTAACTGGTGATCTAACCATTCACCAGGCATTGAGTATTGTCGAGACAGCCTGTTATCTGATTTCCAATACTGATGTTATTCAGGTAGATTCCCACGGCACGTTTTACTGATGCGCTGTGGGAAGCTAGCGTTCTTGGTAGCGCAGAGTGAACGAGAGCTTCTCTGCATAAAAGTCAAACCACACTTAGGCAAAGTGAGTTCCACTCAAACTCAAATCATTCATTTTTATACAACAATATTTATTGTTTAGTTTTATGATTCTTTAATAGATGGCGGTGTTATACATTTGTTGGCTTGTTCATTAATGTATGGCAAAACTTATCCGATTGCCGTAAAACTTTGTCAACAATAATACATTTTGAAGATATGGAATACCTGATACGGCTCCATTCTTAAAAATTGTAAAGAAGCAGATTGCCAGGTCAACTAGTTTATTATATAAAAAATATATTCTTGTGTTTATTTATTCTTCCTTAATGTATGTACACCCAAACTGCTGAACAATTTTCAATACAACTTTATCTATATATTGCTTACATTTAGGATAAACCTATTTTAGTTTTACATAAAAATATCCATTATATGAAATAGGAACTAACAAAAATTATACAATACCAATCAAAAAATACATCCACTATTTTCCGGTCAATTTTCATTCACAGCCATACCCGATTATTTCATATCGAAAATAGTTTATTATATTACTTCACGTACAAAAAAAAATATTAACTCAATTAAAGTTTAAAATAGCTAACTAACAAGATTTTTACATGCGGATCTTAATATATGCCTACAGGTTTAAAATGCATTAAATATATTATTATGCACTTTTATATAATCTTAAAAATATTATATATGAAATTCAAATAAACTCAATATAAATATTTTTCCGTTATTGCAATCTACAACTAATATATATTTTAATTAAAACCTCAACTTTCCATACTTTTTCTTCGTCCACCTGCTTTCATTTCCGTTCATTTAATTTTCTTTAAAGTTCATAATTATTTTAATTATATGTAGACGGAAATTATCAAACCATAAGATGGTTAATTGGCTGATTATGTTTGTATATGGTGAGGCGCGGCTAGGGTTGCCAACAATACTTTTAGGAATAGTATAGTTTTACACTTAACTATACTTCTAACTATTAAACAATGAAATATACTTTTTTTATAGTTATTGGTTGCCTACCAAGACGCATTTACAATGAACAAAATGATTCCGTATTTATTTAAAAATTACTAGTGATTTTAGCGCGGCCTACGAGGTTTTTAAGAGGTATTCTTTTGTATTATATTAATACTAAATCAATAAATTGGTCAATAAGTACAAAAAATAATATTTTGTAATTAAAAATCGTACCCAACAAAATTTTATTATCTGTAAAAAAGTAAAAAATGTTGGCAACCCTATGCTCGGGTAGAAAGTAGTATTATAGTACAAGGAAGTACTCACGTTCGTAGTAAGCTGCGTTGTCAGTGTGTGTACTTTTTCTTTAGCATCTGCGAGTTCTCTTCGTAGTTTTCGGACCTGAAATATAGAACTGGTTTAACTGCTGCACTCAATGTTAAGGGTTAGTTAAATTGCTTATTGGTACAGTATTTATAGGGATTTGCACTCTGTACTCTAAGTAATCACCGTGTGCTAAACTACGCGAAATTATAGGACAGCGTTGAAAACCAGCAGCCGTGGTTCGTAGCCGTTCCATGGCTCAGGCTGAGCGTTTCGTCCATTTCGCTATGGGTATTGCAGAACTGTGTTTATTGTATTTAAAATAACTTTGTGCTATGGCGAAATATATGTGCTTCTTTCTTTCTTCTTTCTAAATCTGAGCGCCTGATTAATTTTGTTTTACAAAAATATTCATCATTGCAACACATAACTGTCCTGGTTTCGAGTTTCCTTTCACAATTTGATAGGTACAGATTTATAGTCCACCACCCTGGCCAAGTGCGCACAGGTAGACTTCACACACCTTTGAGATTTTTTCGTGGAGAAATCGCACGAGAGGTGAAAATGAAAGGAGCTCCAGGATTTGAAGTCAGGACTTTCCGTTCAAGAGACCAGCATTCAAATTGCTAAACTAGCACAGTATGATGCTTGCTTTCAGACCATCAGACTATTAAAAATCTTTATTTTATCAAATTAAGCTTCTGTAACATTAAGATTTTCCTGCTAGACTATTGATCTTAAAAAGGACGAAGGAGTTAAACTATTTCCGATCTTTCTACAGAACCCTGTAAAGATCTAGTTCTATCGGTAATACCAGGTTAAATAAATCTACTTAAGTTACCTCATGAGCTTGCCGTTCTTCAGAACCAGCGCCTGCAGCCAGAGAAGACGCCGTTGACACTAGCGATGCCGTCGACCCATGGACTGTATTAAAAATAAATAAACCTTATAATTCTTATATTTTTTTCATTCACTAGCAGGGCAACAACCAATTAAACTTATGAATAAATTTATAAATAGAAACATAACATTACAAATAATAAAACATAACTAATGACGTCAAGTTAATAATACACTTATTAATATATTATTTTTATACTATAGTAATTATAGTATAACGAAAAAATCTTGTATTTTTGTATATGACGTGGTTAGCCGTTGATAACTTCATATTTGCGAACATATCTATTTCGTGACACAGCCAGCAAAAATTGACAACAATTATTTATACGACAATTTTTCCACGTTTTATCGGTGACAATTGAGACAATAGTTCTTCAGAATTCCATTATTACCACATTAATTTAAAATATCGCCATTCTCTATATTTTATGTAAACTAACCTAACCTAAACTAAAAATAAAAAACAATATTTATATCTGTGTGTGTAAAAATAAAAACAATGTTTATATCTATGTGTGTAAAAATAAAAACAATATTATATTTTATCGTAAATCATTCGACTTTTACATACATATTTAATATCATTGTTACAAGGTCTTTGTCAAAGTCTCACCATCATCGTTCTTCTTAGGATAGTGGTGGGAGTGGCGTGGCGTGTGCATCACGTTGGCTGGCTGGTGGGTGGGACTCAGTGCTGAGCGTGGTGAAGGAGAAGGTGGTTCTGATACGCCGTAGTTTAGACCTGTTGAAAAATACATATGAAAGTGTGTATAATATTAAAAAATATTCAGAATTTCATACCAGAAAATGGAACTAAGAGATATTAATCTATATCAGGTAGGGATGAAGAAAGTTGTTTTATTTGTTGACTAAATTATAAACAACTTTTTGGTGGCACTTGATTTTACAAACTATGTTGGTTGGTATACTAGATGGCGTTGGTAATTCTGAAACACGTTATCACGCTGTTAATACTTTATGAAGTTGGCAACTCTAATGCAGTGTGGTAGAGTATGCTTTATGCTTTCTAAGTCACAAAGGAATCGTGCTCCGTCTATTAACAGTCACGAGAACCTCAGTGCTCAGTAACATTAATGACTTTCGGCTTCAACTTAAAGTTCACTACCACTTTGACGTCGGTAAGGTTATTGACCTAATGACATGAAAATAATAATTTCATTTTCATGAAGACGACATTTACCTTGCCCTCCTGGTCCATACTGCACCGGTAAACAGTAATATGGTTCATAGTCACTCTCCGATGATCTCTGCAGCATTGATGGATACAGCTTCTCGGATTTAGTCGACCTGGAACGATCGGCTGTATATAATAACAAATATAGAATTTATGTGTACTAAACATAGCGTAAAAATACAGCACTTCGACGACAAAAGCTTAGTTCACAAGTCCATTGAAATACAATAAAATTAAAATTAAGTCTAATCACGCCGAATAAAATTAATATACTCGTATATAAATAGGCAAGTAATTGTGCAATTATCAATTTTGATTTGTACAACCTTGACACTTTTGAATAGGCGAATAAAGCATTAACCAATATTGATTTGTACAAACTGAAGTTTTTGAATAGTCAAATAATTGTGCAATTTGATTAGTACAAATATTGATTAGTACAATCTGAATCTTTTGGATACGTGAATTGCAAATATTAATATTGATTTGTACAAACTGAAGCGTTTTAATAGTTCTATAATTGAGCAATTATCAATATTGATTTATACAAACTTAAAGTTTTAGATACGAGAAAAATTATGCTTTTATCAATATTGATTCGTATAAACTGAAACTTTGAATAGGTGAATAATTAAACATTAATCAATACTGATATGTACAAAGTAACACTTGTGTAGGCCAATAATTTTGTAATATCCAATATTTATTTATACAAAATGACACTTTTATAAACGCGAAATATCGTGCTGTAATCAACAATGATTAATACAAACGAATTGTTTTGAACAGGCTCAAAATACGCAGTAATCAATATTTAACAGTTACATATATAACATACAATTTTGAATAGTCAAATAATTGTGCAATAATCAATATTGATATGTACAAACTGACACTTTCTCTGTACAAATATAAATTCAACGTTAAAAACTTAGCATAAAACTAGCGATTAAAGAGATTTATATAATCGAATGTGAAGTATGTATTGTTATTTAAACAAATATAAGCCGTGCCATGTTGATACATGCAATAGTTAAAAGAAGTATTAAAAGTGTATAGCGTGGCACCTGGAAGCCAAAACAAAAATAAACTCCCAACCTTTGTGGCATACCTTGGAAATGTCCTATCTCTGAGATAGCTAAAATTAATCAACAATTAGGAATTTACATCATATAATAAACATACAATAAAGTAGAATATATCTAGAAGATAATAAATACGTATATAACATACAAGACATATAAAAATTAGCTACAAATGGTAGAAATGCAAGTGAATGAGAAGGAATTGCTTTGAAGCACAGTGAATGGACCAATCTCATGAGACATGTGTACTATTCAACTAATAGAGTGGAACCTGTAATGACACAGAGTAAAAAGAACCCATACAAGTGAACTCAAACCGGAGACGTCAACCCACCTAATACTGTTGCTTCTGTTTAGTCTGGAGCCCTGCGCGTCTCGGTGCATGATGAGCTTATTGTGTGTGAGTGAGCTGCGGTGGTGTGAGTTAGGGGATGAAGTGTGGTTGTGCGCCTGCGCAGAGTGCAGCGACGTTAGGGACTCCATCGATTCCCCTTCAGAAAGTCGTCCACTTGCCGAGTATGTGTTGCTGAAAGGGGCAAAAGAGATGAGGGTTCATGCTGGCCAGCTGTATTGGAATTCTATTTTTAAAATAAAAAGCACGCACTGTGTAGAGTTCCGTAGAAAAGTGAAAAAAAATACATTTTTTTTTGAAAACAAAATTAACATACTCGATGTTTTGTAATAAGTCACTACCCACAAAGTTAGTGTTTTAATTGTACTGTACATTCTAAGTTTATAGAAGTTATTCCAGTATACAGTAATATTAATATCTACTATATGTGAAACAAATTATTTGAATTTTGTAAACATTAACTTAAATGAAAGTCCATTCACAAGTGAAAAAATTAATATTTTTTCTTTTACACATCAAAATAACTTGAAAAGCACATTTACTCAATAACTACAGAACTCTAAAAAAATCTCTACAACTGGCCAATTGGAAAAGGAATGCAGAAGCGTGTGACATAATGAAAAAGATCTGTGAAACACTTTGTGTTAATTTGCGGCAATCACACAAAATGCACACACAGTGAGCGTAAAAAATGATAAAAAAATTATAAAGATATGATACATGGTGACTGGAAATATACAAACATTAGGTTTTATATATTTTGAAATACGTTAAGTACACAGCACTCACATACAAAAAGAGTGAAATACAATATTTACCTATGCCGCAGCCATGGGGCATATGGTATTCCATAATCGGACTTCACTTCAGAGTAAGTCTGCGTATCAGATAAGCTGCCATCGCTGATCTTGATGCCTCCCCTGGGTGTGATTCTGCAAGTAAAGTACATTGTAAAATTAAGACATTCATCATTTCTACCCATCACGGCCCAGTATTGAGAGTAATGAGAAGATTAAAGCCGTTTAATAATGTCTTAATAGACAGGCGTCTATTAATCTGCGGTGATAGCCTTATGGTTAAGAATTCGGCCTCCTACTCGATATAACGGTGGACTACGCTGGCCAAGTGCGGATTGGCAGTCTTCACACTCCTTTGAGGTTTGCAAACTCCCCGGCATACAGGTTCCCTCACGATGATTTCCTTCACCGTTATAGCGAGTACATTTAAATGTTCAAAACGCACATAACTCCGAAAAGTCAGAAATGCGCGCCCTGGGTTTCAAACCCGGACCCCGAATAGGAGGCCAAATTCTTAACCACTAGACTATCACCGCAGATTAATAGACGCCTGTCTATTAAGACATTATTAAATTATAAAAAAAAATTTAACTTTTTAACGGGGTACTCACGATTATTGTTATTTATACCGATATTTCGACCCAGTTGCAGGAGTCACGGCAAATGTTTACTGTTCACGATAATGAATAGTATAAAATCATAGATAAACATTTCGTTTACTTATTACTTATTTATGAATAACGATACTATTGGAAGTAATGTTCCCATCCCTAGCGGGAGGTTAACAGCTTAACTTTGACATATATGTATCTTGCCGCGCTTTTGCATGTAAGAAGAACTCTGACTGAATTAAAAGTTAAACTGTCAAAATTTTGCATATATTAGTTCCGTGAAAGATTCAGTAAAATATGTACATATATCAAACTTTTAATCGAACAAAAACAAGTATCAAAATCTATGGAAGAATCACATAAGATATTTTGGTAAATAGTTCGTAACTTAATGTTTCATACTTTTTCACGCAATTTAAAATATACAGCAACGATTTTAAATTATGACACAGAAAGAACTAAAAAAAATAAATATATACTGACCTTGACAACCGTTACAGACTGAGCACAAACTATTACTGATTTGGCCATTCCCAGGAGTTCCAATCTCAAAGTAAATATGTCTACACTTTAAAAAGATAAGCTTATTTACATTCCTGTCAAGTTGCTATATCCAAATACGATATGCTTAAATATCGACTACGTGCCTTATTACAAATCGCGTCTAAAACTTATATTGCTGGTAAAACATTAGACCAATCGATATTATAAACAGTGAAACCAATCAAGTGTTATAATTTACGATACGGCATACTTTTGGGTCGATCACGGTGCATTATTATAGCACTCCCTAACTCTTTACGCGCTGACTGAATTTTTGGTAGAACCCACTTCACCCAACAAATTCACCTATTTCAACGCCTTCAAGCTTGTTTTGCGAAAAAGAGAACAGCTTGTTTTTCCTCATATTTTACTCTACCTTTATACCAGTTTTCATCAAAATTGATTCAGTACTTTAGGCGTGAAAAAGTAAAAGACAGAGATACTTCCGCGTTTATAAGTAAGAATAAAAACTTCAACTTTTTTTTGGTCTTCCCACATTTAGGTCAGCGGGCTAGTTTTAGAATGTAGCAAATTTAACTGTTAGTATTTCATTTCACCAATCCGCATTGGAGCAGCGTGGTGGAGTATGCTCTAGGTCTCGGTATGAGGAGAAACGTGCTCATTAGTGGTCGATCAATGGGTTAAAGCCATTTCATTTCATATCGTCGCCGCGAATCAGATATAATACTACCCAATATAAGAACTTTGGAATATTGGTTGTTCCACATAAAGAGTACAGCACTCAATCGAATTGCCTTCAACCCTGGCTCACTGCCAAGGTTTTCTCTTTGTATACTACACTTTGTGTTCACATGACACATACATCAAACATCCATATCTGGGATGCGAAAAGCTGTAATATAACAAATAACAAATGAAACTAGGGTTCGCCCGCGGCTCCGCGTTTGTACCAATGTTAATAAAAAATATCCTGTGTCACTCTCGATACCATCAACTATCTCCACGTAAAAAAACACGTTAATCCATCGATCCGTTTTGAATTTAAAGATAACAATGTAACTTAGTCCATAAGAATTTTACATCTGATGTTGGACGTACTGGACGGAGTCGATAAGGTTCAGTCTAATGTTTCACCCGAAAAAAGCCCGTAACATGCGAAGCCTATTGAGTGATATAGTCGAAACTTATAAATAAATATGTAATACGCTTTAGCAATTAACTTTTTTCTTAATAAAGTAAACAAAAAAACATTCCAAACAAATAATAAGAGGCAAGATTTTTTTTAGGAGAATAGGCTCCGAAAATACTGGGCCAATTTAAAATTTTAGTTTACCAAAATCCTGCATTATGCCTGAAGAACAAAGGCTATAAAATATTATAAATAAGATTAAAAACAATAACTACCTAATAAAAGAATTCCTGATAAGTTGACGTCTCAAATCCATTAGCGAGGGAACCGTATTGTTCTTGAACTTCACAAGAATGAATCAATTAGGAACATCAAAATTGTTTTAATTGGTTATGTCACACTCAACAAGGGTTGCCAACTTAAAAAAAATACCGTAAATTTAGGGACGAAAAAAACAGTATCTTCTTTACGAAAACACCAATAGTTATTGTTGTTATTTTTTTTTAATAAGTAACACTACTTTTTAAACACATATATTTTAATCCTTTTGCATAATTTCTCTACTTTGCAAAAATTATCTGTTATTGTGGCTGTTAATTTTAAAGCTAAAAACTGTATTTGTATTTATTTTTGTTGAATCGTAAAAAGTATAATGTAGTGAAAAGTAGGAGAATACTGTTTTACCAGTATAGTTGATAACCCTACGTTCAGCTTCTAGGAAACCACAAGTAACAGAATGTTTGTCCATTTTTGTTCAGTACCTAGTTTAGTTTGTGTGCGGCGTTTACACATACACACTTAAAAGGCTGTTAAATTTTTTTCTAAGATTATTGCAAGTATTTATTTCTTATTAAGATAGACTATTATAAAGTTTGTATTGTGTTGTGTATCATCGACGATACGAAATTTCTATACAATCTTTTATCCCCTGTATTAATCACTTTAAGCATTTGTTTTTTCGTAATAAAAAAGTATGCCATATCCTATTCTATACCAGTACAAAATTTTATCAAAATAATCAATTGGTTAGAAAAGAAATGATAACAGACAGACAGAATTGCTTTCACATTTAAGTAGTATTTAGGCTTACAAAGAGTTCCATACCTATGATGGTGGAATAACGCAGCGAAATCGTGAGTACCAGGCTTTGGCAGGGACTGCGAACCGAGCAATCTCTCTCGAACAGACGCTGACAGCTGGGCAGCTGCCGTTCCTCCTAAAGAGAACGATTTGGGTCCGATGCCATTTTCTAGAGAAAATAAACAGTTATTTGTTACACTTGTATATAAATAAAAACCAATAGTTGAATAAAATAATAATTTCATAGATTAGTTGGGTGTTTAATAATGTTATTTCAGTAAAAACTTCTTTCCCGCCAAAACAATACTCCGCCATTTTATTATTTCCACAGACAAAACAAGATTAAAATTCACACAGCTGTCTATTGATCATGTTAAACTAATTACCTGCCAAATAGAATTTATTACTAAATAAATAAAACTGAAATATATATTCATCATGCAAAAATATTTGAAATTTAATTATGACATATTTATAACATATAATATAATGGATGTCGTTAAATGCAGATGCAAAATGGCTTTACGGGTTAGTCTCCTTTAAATTTCAAAACCGATTTAAAGATGAATTAAAAACACTGTGATACCGTGATCATTAAAATGGCCAACTTACTGTGTATTTGTAAATCCTGAGTGCAGGTCTGTGTACCGCCAGATACTTTGACCTTTGTTCGAGGAACTGCCGAAACTTGAGCTGTCCTTCCTCCTAAAATGTATGGGATTATGGGCATACATAAAATGGTTATCTACAAATGGCGGTTAATGTAACATGGAATGTAAAACGTATTAAATGTGAATGAGTAAACATTTAATTTAATTATTAAAGTAGTGTTTACTCGTAGTATTGTAAGCATATTGAGTTAAATATAGTTGCATGCATGACTATACTTGAATATCTTGAATAATTAATGAATGACTGAATTGATTAGAACAAGGATGCTCAACCTTTTTGACAGTCGGGCCAAACTGAGGGATAATAAATTTACTGCGGGCCACTAGTAATTCCTAG
>DWJZ01008785.1:0-11109 GCA_018249125.1 Asbolis capucinus
AAATTTAAACTATTTTTTTTAATATAATGTTTATAAGTGGCCAGTTCTAAAAACTTTCAGTTTGGCCCTCGTAATATTGTAATTACGATTTTATTTACTTTCAATTTTATAAATTTGTCAAGTAGTCTTAGTTAATTGTTAATAAACTTTAAATCTCGTTACTTTCTCTCTTTGTTAATAAGGGTTTTGTTACAATGTTACTTAGATTTGTAAATATATTTTGCTCTTTATTATACTTAGTCTCTTTACAATCTTATTTATCCTGACTTGTGTGATTTAGTCAATACTTATTATACTATAAGGTTTTGTGAAAGTCTATTACAATGATATTGCCTCCTTTTAATGTCGGATTAATTTAGATGTAGTGAATATCATAAGGATTGGTATTGAATTGTGTAGGTCACTGAAAGATTGTATTCGTGTGAACACATTGTTGTATCATGGTTTGTACAGGGATAGCCTAATGATTTGAACATTGTTCTCTTGAACGAGAGGTTTTGGGTTTAAATAAGAAGTGCGTGTGATTCTAATTTTGAAAAAAGCTGTGTGCTAATTATAGATTAATTTTATCGCTTGCTTTGGCAAAAGGAAAACGTCTTGAGGAAACCTGCACTCCTAAAAGTTCCCCATTGTTGTGAATAAAACACTAGCTAGACCAGAACTAATAATTTTATTAGAAACCAAATGTAGGTACTCGTAGATAGAAAATTATTGATACCATGCAAAGACTAATTGATTATAATACCCATAAAGTTTTCAAAGGTTTGTGAAGTCTTCCCATTCGATATTGATCAGCGTGGTGAATGTAACCTAGATCCCTAGATCCATCTGAAGCTGATATCGGCTAGGAACTCATCATCAACGAGGCAACTCGAAATCTATGTTATCACATCAATAATGCCAATGCCTTTGCGTCCTTGGCCAGTGACCAATCAGACGCTGACCAGCTTGTCACATATTCACACGAATAAAACTATAAATCCAACCCATTCGTATATATCAGTTGTCAAATCCAACAATGAACTGACATCTAATTTCGTTGACGTTCCAGTTTCGATGGGATCGGATAATTGGGTCAAAGGTCAGAGCTAATTGCTTGACACCAACACATTGACACACACATAGACATACACACACAGCACGCCGTGAACGTGACTAATGTATTCATACGTAATTTACTCTTTGTATGGGTCAAATGGTTGGAACAATCTTCATGTAGTACGGAATATTTGTGCACTTTAGAATTTGTAAATTGAAATGATAAGTGAAGCGACTATTATTAAATAAATAACTATATAGAATGTCGCGTTTTGCTTCCTCCTTCATAATGTGTACCGCGAAGGACTTGAATAAGTTGCGGCGTCAGTGTTACTGTTCAATTACAATGTGTCTTCAAGTCAAGAGTGAATAGGTTATTGCTAAATAAGGTCGCTTCACTATCTAATGTCATTGCCGTGTACCATTAGGTCAAGCAATAATTTATAGAAAGTAAAAAAGAAAATATTATAAAACACGATACTTTTTTGTACAATGTGTACGGAATGTATTGGTAATGAAGAGTTCATACCAAGATAGATTGTGATCCACACAAATAAGCTAATTGAACAGCTAACTAAAGCAAGTTCTTTTTCTCTCCTTCCTTCAGTTCCCTCCTCCCATTCTTCTTCTTTTACCTAACCTGGAGCAATATGTGGTTCGATTCAGTTAGTTTTGTAATTGGAATTTTACCTGAAATGTGTTTGTGTGTGTAAACTGCGAGAATTTGAATGAAAAATCTTCACTTGTTGTTTGGTATTGAAATCTCCGCCTTGTTTATTGACAAAAAGACATTTTTTTTATTATAATGGTTATCTGTCATCAAAGAATCATATTTTGGACTTTTTAGGTCCAGTTGTATCTCTATTAGCGTACACACAGAACGGCTCATGAGATGTAATAGATTTTTAATATTTATTACCGCTCCAGAATTTGTTCGTTCATTCACCACAACCCACTGCTGGGCTCGGGTGGCCTCTAACAATATGAGGGGTACAGGCAGTCCAACGCTGGCCAAGTGCGGGTTGGTAGACTTCACTTTGAGAACTTTATGGGAAACTAGTGTGTCACGATGTTCCTATTTTTGAAGCAATTGATAATTTACTTCTAATGCGCTCATAATTTTTAAAATAAGTGTACAATCAGGATTCAAACCTAGAACCTCCCGTTTGAGAAACCAACTTTCCAACCACTAGGCTAACACTGCTTGCAAGTTGCTATTATTATTAAATTAATTACATTCCAAGGAGAGTAGCTAAATTGATGTTTTATACTGTTAAACAATGAATTGTTAGATTTCAATCAAAATGTATTTCACTAGAAATCTGCGACTTGTTTACCTCTATCAGGCTATTAATGAACAGCTCAGACAGTTCTCCTTCATTCAGGTAGCGAGTAATTCATCAACCATAAAGTTTATGGGGTATTAAGTGACAAAGATTAATATGACCAATTTATACTACCGCCGTTCCAGCGCGCTCGCCTCTTTAATTTAGTCGGTTTATTTTATGTAGCAAGAGATAACAGAATGCCGTTTCATCTCTAAAATACTCGCAAATGGCAATTATACATTAAATGACATCGTTCTTAATAGACCTATTAGGTCTATTTTGGTGGAAGTTAATAGACTGGATGAGAGGAATTTAATTTGGATTGAATTTAGTATAAAGTTGATATATCGAAGTATTGTGGGAGATAAACTCGTATTGAAATCATTTAATTTTATAATAATTTTCCATATAGTTGTGATTTCAACTACTTTTGTTCAACTAACGTTTTGGAGTGTCACAATAAGGAAATGTAACGGGGAAATATATGTATGTATATACACAACGAATATTGTAGCTTTTAGAATTTCCTGTATTTTGACTGGTCTAAATCCTTAATTTCTTTAAATATATATGGGTCCTTATCATTTCTAAACGCAGTTTTGCTTGCTTGCCACGAAAGTACCACCTCTTACTTAGCCTTGTATTTTATAGAATTATTGTAGTGGCGTCATTTACATGATCATATTTGTAAAACTTGTGACATAGCGAAATAAGGATGCATTTTACATAACATATTTAAAATTTGTGGCATCATTGAAATTATAATTCAGTGACCTTTAATAATCAAAAAGTGCATTCTATTTTCGAAATTGACATTTTTAAAACAAAGTATCCATCAAGCTAGATTAAATGGTCCACCTGTACTGGGCCAGAGGCTTAAAGCGGCGAGTGGTTGGCTGTGCGGCGAGACAGCAGGAATTTATCGTCATCGGTTTATGTTACCCTGGTACTCCAGTAAAATCGATTATCGTTCGTTGCTATATTCAATTGATTCTTCTCGCTTACAATTCGATGCTCGAAGTTATTAATCCACCTAAATGCTGGTAGCCTGGTAGTTTGAGTCAATCTTAAATAATCAGATAACTTATGCAACATTGGTGATCGGAAGGTCAATGGCCGCTATTAGCAAATTCTTTTTGGTTCCTGTACTCCAGAACACATATAATTGACGTTTTCATTTGTGGGCTATAACGAAGCTAAGCTTTATTGAGGCCTAAAGGTTTAGCCTGGATACTAAGCCCTTCATCAATCTACCTCGGAGTAGTATAATGGTATCTTAAAGCTATCCAAGAGGATATACAAGAGGGCCTTCTCAGTCCTGCAGAGAGACCTGTACATTTCGGCCCATAATGGTTTGAGGTCTATCTTTATAGGATATTTTCTCTTATTTCAGGAGACCCATAGAACTAAACCAAAGACTTCATTTAGTATGGACATAAATATGTATATCCATACTCAGTGTAAATTTGATCTGGAATTTTTACTATACAACCTAACGAAGACCGAATATAGACCTTGCGAATATAGAATCTGTGTGAATTATTTCTGGCTTAACATAAGTCCAATCGACCTTCCTTCTATCATTCCGTGAAAGAATGAACCGAGTGAAAAGAGTGAACTGAATGAAAAGAACGAAAAGAGAGACCTTTAGTGAAAGAATGTCTAAGTTACAATATATTTTTTGGTGAAATCATGGTTTTTTTTATTTAATTTTTTTTTTTTTGTAAAAACAAAATCATTTTATTTCTCTTGCCCTGAATAAGAGGATTTGTTAAAGCAGAGATTTGTAAAGGGTTTTTTTAATGATAATACAACAACAGAAAAATATATATATGTACATAATATATCTTTTTTAAATTTTTCTTTTCTTTAATTTCTTAAGATACATAAATACCTCAGGATAAATATTCCGTTTTTTCCATTCCGTAGTGTTATTATAAAATACAAAAACATTACGAGAGAAGCTAGAAGTACAAACGGCAGAAACTTAAGACGAAAGTAAATGAATTTGCGACTTTGGCATTCAACAGGTCGTACATTAAGACTGTTTAGCATAACTATCAGATACATATTTTATCTGGGTCACGGCGCGACTCGGATCCAAGTTTGTGAGCAAACTTTGCTGTTTTCCGCTTCGTACTTATTGCTTTATTTGTCGTCTTCAAGCTATGTTGCTAGCTTGGTGTGTCAGTAATATTATATTTTGTTGACATGTTTCCTCAATAAATTGACTGGCCTGTTAGTCTACTCCGGTCGGCAACCTTATCATCTTAAATGTTAAAATATGTTAGCCAAACTGTTATGAAAGAGTAACCTAGCGAAACTCAGTCTCAAACCCTCATGTTGATGGATATATTAATATATATATGTATGTATATATAAATAAAAACCAAAAGTGGGAATACAATTGCAAGATTATTTAATAAGTCTATTTTGACTTAAGAATTGTATGGAAGAAAGAGAGACGACGTGTAGTAGACGACAACATCAGAGGAATAATTAGATTTTCGGTTTTGCATTTTTCAACTTGACTGCTAAACTGAAGGTGATCGTGAGTTCTTTTCTCTCTCTTATTTATTCTGTAATGAACAAAGATGCTTGTTCTGTGTCTGGGTGTATTAAAAATATCTTTATATATATATATATGACAATTAAGTGGGTTATAAATTTGTCTTGGTGACAGTATAGGTATTTTTATTAGTAGGTTATAGCTATTTCCAGAAATAGCAGCAATTGTAGCAATGTAATAGGCAGAGGGACATTAGTGTCATGAGATTATTGAGTGGATAATCCACCAGTGTCGAGTTGACTATTGATCGACCATTGTTTTAGTCTATTCGACATTGTGTATCAAGTTTTGATTAATTGGTGTATAACTTCAAAAAAGATTATCAATTCGACGCGTATGATATTGATTTTATTATAAAACTAGCTGTGTCGGCGTCTGCGACTTGTGTACTGTTGGCAGAATCTTTATTCATCCATTCTACTACACTACGGATTCTACCGTTGGGATGAAATGAAACTATGGCTGGGTTTTTTTGATATCTGGCCTTTCAAGAGGTTATATTTAAATTTTTTCCCTGGACTAAGTTTGCGTGGAATATTTTTATCTCCACAAAATTAACCTCCTGAACGGTATATAGTATAAATCCTTATATATTTCTTATCAAGTGCATATATAGTAGGTGCTGGTGTCCTATCTGATATAGGACACTAAGTAAAACTACATAGTGGACTGTATGAATAGATCTATATTAACATATATATATGTGAAGTGAGTAGTGTGCTATCTCACAGACCGATATAAGTCGTGTGATCGCGTTGCCGGTCCTTGCCCCGCCCGCGGACGCGACTGCCGCGCTAAATTGTTTGCGCGAACACTCATTGTTTTATATTCGACGATGACGAACTTACGTACAACCTCGATGTTTATTCCAGCCCCTTCAAGCCTTTTTTCACGTTTAAAAGTAGTTTACGTTTTTTCTTAAGTTTAGTCTATCTGCGTACAAAAATTCATTAAAATAAATTGACTTTGAAAGGGAAATCATAACAGACGGACATGGAGACAGAGAAAGCTTCGTTAATTGGAAGAGTAAATAATATCAATGCTTTAGGGCAATACGTCAAATTCAGACACACTTCAAGACGTAGCTAGTAGAATTTCGTCAGATAAGCGCTACGAAACTGAGGCCAGAATGTTAAAGCCTATTCAAACTGACTTGTTATGAATAACACGGAACAGTGCCCAATATTGATATGGGAATATTATTCAGCCTTCAGTTGCTAGGGATTGTCCTGGCATATGGATTATAGACGCTAGTCAAGCGAAATACTAAATATATTTTTATATGTACGCGATGGAAATTGTATTGTACTATTAAAAGAAAGGGAGCGTTAAATATATTATATAAAAACTCAAACATTCAAACCTTCAAAGCTGATTCCCTGTGTAGCAGTAACAAGAATATTATAGTCGCAACCCGAGAATAAACATTTATCTGTCATACATATGTCTACCTCGGCCGAGAATCGAACTGGGACGTTTTGTTTCGCAGGCAAAGTAATTATCATTTAGGCTATAAGGATATACTATTTTTTGTTTATTGAAGTATTTAAAAACCCAAGCTTTAATTATATGTAGATCCCTAATACAAAGAAAAAAACAAAATTTTATAACTGTCTTATTAACCGTTGAGGAGTTCCCTTGTCTGGAGATAATCTTGAACATAGTATCAGATCATACTCATCATAAAAATGCATTGTCATCAGGATGGAAGTTTTATACAAAATTTCAACTCCGTAGTCTGAAAGGAAGTGGGTCTATTTAGCTTACCCGTAACAAACAAATATACTAACATACATATATACAAACACACTGCAAGTTAAATAAAGTTTTGTAAGATGGCTCGAAAACAATCTCATTAATTTAAATGAAATACTGAATTAAATCAATAATGACTACCACAATTAATCAAATCTTAAGTAAAGAAAGTTTAAGTTAAAGTTGGAATTTGTTTCTTGCCTCATCAACACCCTTCCATGCCGTAACACAAAATCCATTAATTGATAAGATCAATTTTCCATCAACAATAGCGTTGATACTCCCGATACCGTAATTACTCGCAGTGTCCAGTTTCTGAGCCATTGTCCTCGTGTAATACATCACGTTGCCGGACACTAGGAGCAAACAACCTAACCTGTTATGATATTGTGTGCGATTTTTGTGTACTAAGGTGGTTTGTTTGGGTGATTCATTGAGAACGCCGTGTCGTCTAAAGTGATTGAAGAACATTGTGCATACAAATATTAAATTAGACCGGTGAATTATTCCACCTACTTTATTGTCCGGAGTCGTTTTAGTATTTTTAAGTATTTGACCGTAAACTGCCGCAGTTTTGACAATTTTCTTAATCAAAATAAATCAAGATTAGTAAAGAATGGGTATTATAGTGTCAATGAATGTATTAATGACATGGATGCCTGGACGGAATTGTCATCCGCTACCAGTTCCATCAAGCTTGATTCTAAATGGTTTATAATTAGTGTTGGCATTGTTTTCAAAAGTTGTGCCGAGGAGTTTCTTTCGCCGTTTCTTCTCTTTATTATGGCATCTTTCCGAAACGGTAGTAGATTTTTAAAAAATGACGTTGATAAGTGTATTGAAAAAACCTACACAAAATAAATGGTTTTTGACTTTTTACACGCTTTTACGCACCCACTAGGATTCCCTTAGCGAGTGGCATTAACTCAAATAACAACCGGGAATAAACATATATCTGTTATATGACATGTAAACAAGCGGAGGATCGTACCTTTGTATGCGTTCTCAAAACTTCTATAAAATAATGACGTTAGCATCTTGACCAAACTTATGAACACCACTGGACAAGAATATGGTCTACTTATAAACAAGGACATTACAAGTTACACGAAAACTTTTCAGTGGGATATATATATTATATGCAAGAGTTGTAAAAATAAATAAACAAAAATATTACTCAACTTTTAAGGTATCACCTTAACACATCGTTTGATCACAAAAATGTTTAGTTGAGAAGGTCTGTAGGTAATATCAAATTCTCCACAAAATAATTCGGCTTCAATATTTCATCTGGAGTAAACAAAAGACGTCGGGTGTAAGGATCACTTCTATAATTAGAACAAAACATTAACTTTTTCATCAGAATCACGTCCAGGCGTGCCCATAGCTTCTGCAGAAAGGACAAATTAGCTTCCAAAATTAACTCCGCCGGAGCTAGTGTCCTCGAAATCCGCCTCTATTAGGCTGTTCTGGATCGAATCCAAACTAATACAGTTCATTGGCCTCCTCGAAATGTTTCATGGGTTTAGTGATTCTTTTTTTTTGGAATTTAGATGACATGAGACACGCAGCGTATAACCTAGCTAATAATACTTTGTGTACTTACGCTAAAATAAGCCAACTTTTATTGCACATATAGTGTTGATTGCAACAAAATTAAATCAAACAATTAAGCATACACAGATTCTAATATATCAATAATCATAAATTATTGGTGACCTAAATTGTTTGTATAATCCACTAAGAAAGATCGATGAGAATCTATAATTCTAAGGCTTCTATCGTTACCGAACTAATAGCAGGTAAACTCGCAGAGAAAGATTGGCGGAAATCTCCTGCAAATTATCATGATGCAGAAGAAGACCGCCGACCTTGAGAGCAAAACTGCTCGGAGTCGACTTGGTCGGCTGATGGACCGTGGGATGAGCGAGTAGGGTACGCATGAGAGGCATCGATGCGTTCACAAGAGATCTCAAAGCCTACCCATGTGCCATGTACCCGATGGTTCCTAAAAACGGTTCCATTTTCACCATTTGACTACAAAGCCCTAAAAACTGAATTGATGCCTTTGAAGCTGCAAGTCCCATGTACCTACTTTATTTATCTTAGTCGTTTGGATCGATTCCAAACGCTGCGTTCCGCAAACATTCCACGATTCGTTCCGGACTAGAAGCTCTGCTTCCTTCCGATATTGCAATTGCAACATTTATTACAAGTTTGACTTCATAAATCGCACAGCGGTCGTGACTGCCAGCGATAACCCGATCTGTATGATAGATTTAATAGTTTAAGATGATTGGGATAAATTTTTATTGTCAAATTTATAACTATACTTAGCTGTCTTAATAATTAACTAATTTTAAAGGCTGTAGTAACTCTAACTTGGTTTCTATCTTTGAACGGGTTACTACTGTGTCTGGCTTTCTCCTCGTAACTGAGAAGTCCTGGAGCACCACACCACTCCAATAAAGATTGGAATCCCCCCTAGGGTAAATGGCCGAGCCCAGTAAGAGAAGTAAATATACCGCCTGAAAGCCTAGGACAAGGTTTAACGGCCATTCAACGATTGCAACGTAGCCCACCAGCTAGCTGCCACCTTCTGGCTTAAGTAAGCTGCCAAATGATTTCTATTCCGGGAGTTTGAGGGCCAAGTTTTCGTTTTTGGTTGACCACACTATTGTTTTTGATTTGCTTGGGCTGTATGAGTTTTCACCATGTTTTCTGGCTCGTTGCTCGTTCCCTTAAACACACTTCAAATTATTAAATGTATCCTTCTAAAATCTTATATTGGATGTTCAAAATCTCATTCTACTCTCAATTACTTACTAATTCCTAATCTTATTTTATATTCTGAAACACAATTGTACGGTCGTTCTTTTAGCAAATCTTTTGTATCGGAATTCGGAATGTTTCCTTTGTCGGTTAAATTCAATAGCTTGCTCAGCTTTGAACCGGAACGAAGCAGCATACGTCGCTGCTTCGCGAAAGAAATAAGAATTTCTAAGCTGTATCGAGCGTCTTATATTTAATCTGTGGTTAAACTTGTTTATTTTAAGCCAGTTCTGCTTGCTTTCTTTCTTAGGTGCTTTAATACTCAAATAATATGATGAATCTTACGAGAAATTGTTCTATGAGTAAACACGATACTTTTACACCAATTTTTAGGTTTTTTATTAATATTTAGAAATATAATTTGCTTTGTAGAATTAGCCATAGATAGTAAAACTTGACCCCGTAAAAGATAGGATTGCAGTACAAAAACTCTCGTGGAGATTTTTAAACTGTAACGAAGATTAATGATACCCCAGTGACTAACTGGTCATGGGAAGATTCTTCGCAGGTCCTTAGATGAAACGATTGAGCTTTTAAATACCAAATTTTTCAGTTTCTTTCCCTACAGAACTCTAAAATTATAGACTTTTCTATAAAGAAACAACAATAAAGGTTACCAAAGACAACTCAGACCCAAAGATAAAATTATAGGATTCGAGTACAAAAACTGTCGTAGAGATATTTAAACTGTAACGAAGATTAATGATACTCTACTGACTAACTAGTTATAGAACCATTCCCCTCAGA
Organism: Asbolis capucinus; assembly: GCA_018249125.1. Lineage (NCBI taxonomy): Eukaryota > Metazoa > Arthropoda > Insecta > Lepidoptera > Hesperiidae > Asbolis > Asbolis capucinus. The sequence goes on from DWJZ01008785.1 coordinate 10,270, forward strand.
GCCTCACTGTAATAAACCGATTGAGCTCTAAATATTTTTCCCTTTGCTTTTTAATTCTTTTTGTTCGTATTAAAGTTGGTTACCATTGTAGAAGGGGTCATAAACATGTCCTGATTTAATTAGTCAGCTCTGTTTATTCTTTTTTGTAACCTCCTGAAACAGGTTGTGACAATTTGTCAGGGAACTACCCAATCTGTGTTGTAGTAGTAGCAAGAATCAAAGAAAAGGATTTTTTATTTTGATTCATTTTGAAACATTACGGTATTTGGATACTGGCTTGTCTTAAATCCACTAATAGCCCAGCAGAGCATGGATCTATCAACCATTAACTTGCTGTTCCATTGTTAATAAGTTGAGTTTGTTGTCAATATAAGTGCTGGAAGATTTTATACCAACCGATGACCCCAAACATTGATTAAAGACAATCACGTTTGAGATAAAATTAAATAAGCCTCATCCGCCAATTTTAATTTTGTTGACTAGTTGCTTAGCAACTCACCAACGTATTACTTTTAGTGTTGTGGTTTTGAAGCGTACTTGAAAGGGTACACATATTGTTAAAGCGTGGCAGAAGCTACCTATTGCTTGTTTAGCAAAGGGGAGATTTCCCACCAGGCGAGGTGTGATGCCTGGGGAGCGGCCGAGCTCCGACAGTTGTTAGTCGGAACTTGTATATACATATGCTAACGATACAGAAAACTCCGATAGCGTGATTTAGGTTTTATCATGACGTCATCATGTGACGTGTTGTTCGATGTCGCCACACTTGAAATACAATAAAATTGGACAAAACGATTGATCGTGTTTTTACACTTGATAAGTTAATGCTTAATTACAATC
>DWJZ01008786.1:0-11108 GCA_018249125.1 Asbolis capucinus
CCGTAAATATGTAATATCTCTTCTGCTCTCTTTTACTGAATTCTTTGTTAGAACCAAAGACACGTGTTAATACCAATAAACTCAAGATAGTTTAATTATAGTTTAATTAAGATATTAGATAGCAATGCAAGTAGTTAACACCTACGATAATTTCTGCAGGTTACGCTCTACTAACTGTTACTTATGATCTAGTTCAAAGGCAGATACAAGGTTACAGTCTCGGATCACCGAGCTGCGCTAAACATGACATGGGTGAAGGATAATATTACATTTACTGTTTGGATTGGAGAAACATCGAAATAAACATTGACTTTCCTATGTTTAAACTAATGTCGTCGCGGATACGTAACTTTTTAAATTGAAGTACCCAAGGATAAAGATGTTGTTATTGTCGTTGCGTTATGAAAATTAAACGAACATATTTGTTATTATTGTCAGTGTCAAATGTCACCTGTCAAGTTTCTCCCCGGCACCGCGGTCTTGTTGTGACCATGACCCATGCTCGGTCGAAATATCGGTGTAACAGATCGTGATTAAATGTTGCCAACATTAACAATTTTTTCGACTTTAGGCAACAGAAAAGTTAAGCAATAGCAGCCGCAGTCGGTAGGAGAATGAGTGACGGTTGGTCGCAAAAACAAGCGCTTCCATGCTTGGTAATACCTGTTGTTATCGTTAGATATCAATCGATAAGCCATGTCAGAGGCCTTAGGACGGCATAAAAACTTCCAACGCTTGGGTTAGCCATTAACCCATCTCATCATCAGGTGGGATCGTCGTCAAACACTAACTTATTTATGGGTAAAAAGCCCCTCCACCAATCCAAATTAGAGCAGCGTGGTGAAATATCACAAACATTTCAACCCTATCAATATAAAAGCAACTTCAGACATATTAAATCACGGTCGACATTCCCGCACCCCAGATTTCTAGAATTAATAAGACAGCTTGTAATTAAATCTTCGTTAACATAATTATATACCTAATGCCCCTGTCACATTGTGACAAAAAATATGCAAATAAATTAAGCATTTTTGCACAATTAGTTACGTTACACCGTTTCAGCTGTCCCACTGAGATATTGATCAGTTACACGATGTATCTTGTAACGTTTATGTAACATTACCTGAATACCGTCTAATATAATGTCAGAATTGTTTATGAAGAGAGATTTCTCTAAAGTCTCCATATCTAGTTTGATGAGACTGAGTTCATTTATATCTGCCTGCTATCATCATCATTTCAACCAATGACAGCCCGCTATTGAACACAGGTCTCTTACACAGGTGTTAGAAGGTTAAGGCCATAGTCCACCACGCTGGCCAAGTGTCGCTTGGCAGACTTCACACACCTTTACGTTTTGCAAACTTCCCGGCATGCAGGTTTCTCACGATATTTTCCTTCGCCGTTATAGCGAGTGACATTTCAATGCTTAAAACGCACATAACTCCAAAAAGTCAGAAGTGCGCGGCCTTGGAATCGAACCCAGATCCCCCCAGTAGGACGCCGAATTCTTAACCACTAGGCGACCACTGCCTGGTATACTATAACTATTTCTCGATTCAAAAGGAAACCTAGAGCATACTCCACCACCCTTCCCCAATGCAGATTTCTACAATAATTCCTTATAGATACTGTTAGTCTTTTTGGAAAATCCCTAAGGTGGTTTCTGCACTTTCTACTGCCTCCTATAACATCCCCTGTCTGCATAGGTTTGGGTCAGTATTGTCGCCTTCTATCGATCCATCCACCTTAAAACTTCCATTGTTGCACACAGGCCGTTCTTACATTCACCACTTCAGATGGCCGTATGTGAGTTGGTGAAAGATATTATTTTTTTTATTACTTACCACGAGGTAGCAGCCGCTTCCCCCTGTCGCCGCTGCTGGTCGAGCAGCGCTGGTAGCGCAGCAGTGCGGAGTGCCCGTTCGCACTCCGTAGCCTCGGCCAGCAGAAGTACATACTCGTTGTGCGCGCGATGCAGCCGACGACACGCCTTGCCGTATTTGTCGCGCGTCTCATCCAGTTTCCGACCACCGCGGGACGTTGGACCTGGAATGGATTTGTTACGTGATACGGTCTGCGCCTATAGGTATAAGTACTGGAAATTCTTTCTGTGGTTGTAATTCAACTGTATTCACCACTACAACGTTAATTTGTCATTGATAATACTGTTATTGTGTCAAATTCGAAGTAGGTTGCGTGATGTTTTTATTTATTGATTTGAAGTATTTTCAATGCATTTGCAAATGAAATATAGCTTTCTGCACTTCTTCTCCATGTAAACTATAATTGTTCTAAATTTCATACTCCTTCGACTTCTTAATTTCGTAAAAAGGAGTACAAAGTTTTCGCCTCACGCATTAAAATATCCACTGACCTTAAATTAAATACTCTTTAATAGTCCAAAAGTAAGCATGGATAAAATATAATTCATTTATTTTCAATTCTTTAAAATTGAGTAAGATTGAGCAGTTGTAAAAAGCTCTAAACATTAAAGACATTTTTTACTGGGTAAATCGTACCTAATAATTTTCAAGCCGTGTAACTAAACCCATTTTTATAATATAACGCTAAGCGAAACATATCTATAGAAATACGAATACTAATAGACAATTTTCCAAAGACCTATTTGGATATGACGTCCATAAAGCTGCATATCTTCGTATTCTTTAATAAACTTACAATATACAGTTGGTTAAACATGCAATCTATAACTGTACCGTATGAGTGTAATTTTAGGTAAATATAGGTCATTATAGCGATGAGCTAGGCTTTTGTATCCTATGTTTAGACATGCAAATACCTGATACCCCGCAATCATAAAGAAATTAGTGAAGACTCATTATGAAATACCGCATCTGTTAATATTCCTATCCGTAAAACGGGCTGGCAATTTTAACGGCTCACTTCAATATAATTGTGGGTAAAAATAATACTATATATTTAAAAATAAATGAGATGAGACTGTAGGTTTCCTATGCATGTTGATTATTGCAACAGACCTGATTAGCTTCGTGAAATACTGTAGCGCTGAAATTACAAAATACTTAGTTGAATTTGTGAACACAATACATTTTATGCAAGGAAAGCAAAAGAAAACGCTTAATTGCGTGCGAACGCATCATGAGCAACGGTAGATGCTGAATTGATATTTTATTCGCACGCATAAATGTTATAATGATAGACTCAGTCGCAGATGTTGAGGGAACCTCACTTCACCGGGTTCCTATAGTTTTAGTGTAAATTAAAACCACGAAATAAAGAGAGAAGTTTAAAACATGTTAACCTAAAGTAACTTTTTCCATTTTAGTTGCGCCGAGCTTTCCACAACATGTGAAATCAAATCAAGGTGTATGGAAATTTAATATTTCTTTTAACATTCTTTTAAGGATAAAGAAATAATAAAGGTTAAAAAACTAATTTCTAAACATATAAAAATGTCTAACTTCAGAATTAATTAAGGAAACTTCTTAAATCTTGTTAAGGGATGGATAGAAAGTCGTTTGTTCCCCTTTCACTCAAAAACTACTAATGACATCTGTATGAAATTTAGGACAAACATAGATTATAGTGTAAAATAACATATAGACTACTTTTCACCAACATCCCACACGGGCGAAGCCGCGGGCGGGCACTAGTATATAATACGTTATGACCTACAATAGGGTGAGATAGAGGTAACCTCAGACTATGCACCACAATTTCGCAATGGCGGCGTGGGTGGGCGCAAATTGCAGTGTATTTTTAGGCACGCATTGTTTGTTTACATTCAATCCATTCAGCTAACTAGTATATTGTGAGTGTAAAATAAAATACTGGCTTAAATTATTTAGTCTGTATGTTATAAATATCTATTACCCCGCTTCTATAATATACCTATAAACACGGGCGTACCGAGCGGAGGTGAAGCGGCTGCCCCCCAAGATATGTCCCTGTAGTAGTCGAAAATCCATAACGGACAACAGTAAGGGAGAAACAAAAATACATATCCATAACGGAAATCAGTAAAGGAGAAACAAAAATACATATCCATAACGGAAATCAGTAAGGGAGAAACAAAAATACATATCCATAACGGAAAACAGTAAGGGAGATACTCTTTAGTCTTTGTTTTTAAATATCTCAGGACAACCCACACACGGCCATCTGAACCCAAACTAAGCGTAAGCTTGTACTAAGGTGATCAGACAACTGATAAACCTACATATATAGTTTTAAATACATACTTATATAGATATTTACACCCAGACACGGAACAAACATTTCTGCTCATCACAGAAAAGTTTGACCTGGGTGGGAATCGAACCCACGATTTTCGGTGTAGCAGTCAGGTTCGCTAACCACTAGACCAATCGGCCTGTCAAAGATTAGCTCATAAGAGTTTTGTCCTTACGTTATTTTTATTCAGGATAACAATAAGGATGAAATTCTTACGAATTACTCTGAAGAATTACAACCCTTACTGTTTGTCCATCTTCTATGACACGTGATATTATGCCTTAAATTCTGAAAAATATATAGCTTCAGGGTCACAAGTTAGGTACCGCCCATGCCTACACATACATATATATACAATCTTTAGTACTATTTGAAACAAACGAAAAACAAACAAAAGTACAATTTATAAATCAAAATATGAGTAAAATTTTCCATTGATTACCAAAAGACGTTAATATTCTACATACAACAAATCATGCACTAAATAAATATGCAACATAGCAAATTAGCAATTCTATTGTTAATAGTTTTTGCTGCATAAGCTTATTAATAATATCAACCCATCACGGCCCACTATTGAGCATGGGTCTCTTCTCTGAATGCGATGGTTAAGGCCATAGTCCACCACGCTGGCCAAGTGAGGATTGGCAAACTTCACACACTTTTAGTTTTGCTAACTCCCCGGCATGCAGGTTTTCTCAGGATATTTTCCGTCACCGTTATAGCGAGTGTCATTTAAATGCTTAAAACGCACATAACTCAGAAAATTCAAAAGTGCACGCTCTGGTATTCGAACCCGGACCCCCTGAGTAGTAGGCCGAATTCTTAACCACTAGGCTATCACCGTTTATAAGCATTTCTAAATTATACAAATAATTTAAACTACAATATTGATACATCTAGCAAAATATGCCTTATCTACGAATAATAATCAGCCTGTATACATATAAGTAATAGATTATTATTTTTTTTGCATTCTTAGAAAATAAATCTAAACTTACACTTACATTTAAGGTAGTTCTCCTCGAACTTGGCCCTCATCTGTTTGTAGGACTCGAGGCACTTTTGGTACTCGCTTTGCTTCCTCTGCACTTCCTCTGACAGCTGGGGACAAGAGAATACATACATATATTAAAATTTATATGCTGTATTTTTCTTTGTTTTAATTTTGATGATTCTTTTTATATTCGAAAACTAGTGCTTGTTGTGTAATGGTTATACTAATTTATGATTTTAAACTCTGTTCATCGTGGACTATGTACATACATAGATTATGCTATGTTACAGGTACTCACGATATGTATTTTCGCGCAAATATTTCGATCCTATTACATGGATCATAACTACACCTGATAAAAACATATATCGTGAGTACCCGTATCACAGCATAATTTTAGAACAATTACACATGTCTTCTATAAGATATTAATTTTTTTTTCATAAAAATATCCACAGAACATCTTTGAAATAACCAATCTAAAATAATGTCCTTCCGCAAACTCCTTTCACATTCCCAATACGTGCCCAATACCTATACTAAACCGTTATTTAATCATAATAATCTATAACTGGCTGTCTACAACATGCTGTAAACTGTAGTCGTTTCAACGAAATGATTTATAGTCTGTGGACAAGCGAACATAAGGCTTTATTTGAGATCTACGGAGAATGAAGTTGAAATTACTGTATGCTGTGGGAATCTCGATATGGTGTTAGTCATCTGTAATTATCTAAGACCCATACTAGGATTTAATTATATTTGTAAGTTTCTATACTAATATTGTAAGGAAAGAAGCTTTGTTTGTTTGTACTAGTTCTCAAAAAGTACTGAAACGATTTTTAAGATTATTTCGTCTATATGCACAATGGAATCTTAAGAGTGACTTTGTCCGTGTATTATCTCTGAAAATGAAAAGGAATTTTCCTGGTAGCTGGTTTTTCCAAAGCTAAGCGAAGGTTAACCGTTAACATAAAATCGATTTTTTGTATATCGAGAGATTTCGGTAAGATTTCGGTATAAGGAAATCTTACGTTATATTAGCGTAACTTCCAACATAAGTCCTACTTATTTTACAAAAAATTATCGATTGATTATCTCAATCCAAACAATTATATCATCATGAAGGCGTATGAAGGTAGGCGAATGATGGAGGGGGCGATGAGGGAAGACGTTTATTTCATATGATAGCAAAAAATACTGGACACGGGTAATTGACATTAGGTGTATTTAATTTTATGTATTTAAACGGTGATAGTCTAGTGGTTAAGAATTCGACCTCCTACGCGGAGGGGGTCCGGGTTCTTCACTCACTTCTGATGGAGGTATGTGCGTTTTAAGCATTTAAATGTCACTCGCTACAACAGCGAAGGAAAACATCGAGAAGAAACCTGAATGCCGGGGAGTTTGCAAAACTCAAAGGTGTGTGAAGTCTGTCAATCCGCACTTGGCCAGCGTAAACTATGGCTTTAACTTTCTCGTTCAGAGAAGAGATCTGTGTTCAATAGTGGGCCGTGATGGGTTGAGATGATGATGATGTATTTAATGAAATGAATTCAAATGGTCTTACAATTTAAATACATTTGTTTGGATTTTAATGAATTTTCTATGTAGTTACTTTTTATATTAACATAATATATACCTAGATAAAATAAGCTTTGTTATCAATTGGAAAATAATGATCATGGTTTTGAACAATACATGTGGTTATATTTAAATATAGGGGGCCTTTTTACTATTTTCTCATGAACAGAGCAAAATTATAGTAATAAAATTTTTCAGGGACTTTATTACTTAAAAAGCGAGCCATGAGTATATAGACAACCCAGGATTGTCTATGGATTTCTAGCAAAATATCTATGTATTATAGCTTTCTCTACCGCCTCTGTGTGAGCGCTTTCGAATCACTATCCGACATAGCTTACCAGTGTATTAAGAAATCATACGTTATTTACGTCAAGGAAAACACAAAATATTAAATTCTTAAAATTAAAGACAAAAAATACGTTTGTAAAACATAATTATGTAATAGGAAACTTAGCCTATTTTAGACAATATTAAATCAGCAAATGTAAGGTAGGTACTTGCCGTGACCATCCTTGCAACTAATTCGAAATATATGTATTATGTACAAAAAAAATCGAGAGTACCCATTTAGATTCAAAGTGATATCCGCGACCATATAAGTTTAAAAACAAGAATAACGAAATTGGAGCGTATAAAAACAATTTAATTAATCGATAAGTTGCGTTATCGATTCAAGTGGCCGGAAATGATCGGAATTACATTCTCAGCACTTCCCAGCGACCGTGATGTATGACTCATGACAATCGATGACAAGAACCCACCCACCTACTTCACTATTTTAATATGCAACAGAATTTACTCGTATTAACTTACAATAATAGGGTTACCACCTAAAAATTTAATTATAGTGTTGTCTGTAAGTTTCTAAAATTAAATGTTTTATTTGCATTTATTTCGTCTTAGGTACCAAAAGCTAACCAAAAGGTATCTACACATATAGCGATCTGGAATTAGCATCCAGTTTAATTGTCTTTCTTAAAGTAGTATCTAGAAATTGTCTTAGAAATTCGTATTTACATATCGTTCTGTGCACACACACACACACTCAAGCTCTCTTCCTCTCTCTCTCACACACACACATGTATAGAAAGGGAGAATAAGAAACACGCGTAACTGCATCCACAGAACCGCAAGCTTGTAAGGGAGAAAATTCAATAATAACTGTAATTCCTTTAATTATACGCGTAGTGGTTACAGCCTTATAATGAACAAAAATAAAAATGAACAAAGATATCCCACTTATGGGATAATCATTTATAAAAACATCAACCATAACAGAGTACGTTACCTGACACGTGATTCAGAAGGTAAATTAAAAATACATTATAATATTAAACACCAAATGCCTAAAACACTTAGGAGTTATACATATGAGTCATGTGTGGACTACACTTACTTATAGCTTAACCTTTGCAGAAACGTATTATTAACTAAAAAAATACAGGCGATAAAAACAGCAGGATTGAATACAGCTCATATTACACCTGTGTGAGTTCAAATGTAGAACACACGTCTAAAGTTTTTAGGTTAATTGTTTGCTATTTATTGTATTAGCTGAGTCATCGTGAGAACCTGCAAGCTGGCGATTGGCACACGTGCAGAATGTAATAAAGATCTTATTTTCGAGAATTCAAATATAGGGCAACACATTAGTTTCGATTATGTGTATCGAAAAGTGTCATGGCGATTTTGCGCCAAAGATATCTAACCGACGCCCGGTGTTGCCAGGTCCGACTTTCAAAAAACGGGAGGCGTTTCGGATAAAAACCAGTAGATGTATCAAAAAAGAGAAGATATAATAGATTTTAGGTTAAAAAAAAATAGTTCTTAATTTATTTATACATTTCATTACTTGTATCATATTCTTTTTAATTTCCAGCTCTCAAGAACAACTTTTTTAGTACATAAATCTCTCACAAATTTTTAACCGACATTAAAAAACGAAGGAATTTCTCAATTCATCTGTAATATTTTTATTAATGTTTTCTCGTAACTTTTTACTGAATAGACCGATTTATACTTTTTTTCGAAAGCTAGTAATCGAGGAGTAATATAATATAATAAAAATTGGTATATTTTATTTTGGCGTTCATTTTCCTAACGCTTAACAAAACTACTTTATAAGCCAATGTTAAGGCCGTTTATAACCTAACTAGGTCTGACATGTGACTTATTTTGTTTCCATTTTACGCAATTGCATAAAATTGAGAAAAACAGAAGATTATAATATAAAACCAGAAGATCAGGAAGCATTTAGGACAATCAGGTAATCTCCTGTAAAATCGGGAGACCTGGCGTAACGTAATTAAGCTACTAACTCGGTCAAAGAGAGGCAGGGGAGCGGGAAGAAAAATAATTCACCGCGATTAGTCGATGACAAATTGCGCAGTACAGTCACAACGACTGGTTCATTAATGCTCGCTGAGTGTATAAAGGTTGAAGGTAATAAGAAAGACATGTAAGAATAATATTATATGATTTTAAACTCGACCCATCGTGACCTGTGTACATTATACGTTACGGGTACTCAAGATATATGTTTATTAGGCTATCATAAATTTCCTGGACTCTACCGGTAGCATTTCAGAACATTCTATACAGTTTAGGAGTACATGAAATACAAAATATTCGATCTCCGTTCTGAACAATCTCCATCCTATTTTACGATTTATTCCCATTACAGAAATTAATCTCCGTTTAACTCTTACTCTTCCCAACCCCAACCTTCCCTATAACTGAAAGGAACTCTCAAGCATATAATACACAATAACTATACCTAGATAATAATGTCCATTATTCATAATTAAGCTTTAAGGCCTTCAAAATGATAACGGATACCAAGCAGCATGCGAAAAGTAGTTTAGTAGGCGCACCGCAGGCGATTTTATCGCCATAATAGTCGACCGATCGTTTGGGAAATGTCAGTCGATTGCAGGTGGTAATTCACTAGTTACTAGGTTTACTGGAAAAAGATCAAAGTTGTACATTAAGATTTAATAACATAGTGTTATAACTTCGGCGCGTCTAAAGCACGGGTAGACATATCTTATATGAAGGCCACTAATGTTAAAGGGATATTGGTATAGGCCATTTTTCATGTGTCGTCGTCAATAGGATCACAAGACACGTTAAGTCTGTGTAGAACGTAGCAAAATGGCATACTGGTGGCATGCGGCCCGCGGACCGTGCGTTTCCAACCCCTAATCTATAGCTTCAACCTGTTAATGGAATATTGCTGAGCACGTCTTTCTCCGTAATGCGACCTAGAACATACGCCATCGCAGTTCCATAGGATTAGTGGATGAATAGTGGCGACATGGCAAATGTTTTCACGTCACCCAAAAGGCTCCGACATGGCTTAACGATTGCCAATGCATATGTAATGAAATACATATAAAATAGCTCTTATTTTCCATGGCCAATTGAACTTAGAAAAGAAAGAAAGATGTTATTCTATTGAGTTTGGGTGTGTTTGTTTTTGAGAAGGACTCTGGTCCTTAAATATACGACAATGGAAAGAATAAGGACGTAACTTTTCATCAGAGTTACGCCTTTACACGGAAGGGAATAAGGGTGAAACCTATGTACATATATGATTTACTCTAAAGCTACGCTCTTACTGTTTTTCCTCATCGATATGTATATAACATCTGATAACGAGGCCTCAATGCAACGATAAAAGCGTGATTTTTTTGGACTACAATTTTATATATTAAATAAATTAGCGCATGACTACGATACCACCTGACGGTAAGTGGCGACGTAGTCTTTGTGTAAAGCGCACTAACTTAGTAAAAGCTTATTCACTCTTGACTTGAAGACATTTACATTACAATCAAACGGAAATACCGACGTAGCAACTTATTCCATTCCTTCGCAGTACCGATAATGAAGGACGAGGCGAAACACGATGTACGTACGCGGCGGTGTGATTATAACGAAGGGATGAATGCTCGCCGTTCGTCGACTCGTTCAATGGTGGAACGGGGATGGGGGAATTATCTCATATAATTCCTGCGCACACTCTCCAAAGTGTAACAAAAATTTTTGTTACTGATTCATCGTATATATATAGCTGGTGATTTCTACGTGATTACTAAAGAAATACGTTACAATTTTATCGCAAGAGCAGAGCTAATAAAAAGTAAGTTGAGCGTTCATTTGTCGTGCAAGAACGATATAATTGGTGACGTATTTCTTTTAGTACTCGATTCGATTATTAGTTGTCAGAAAAAAGTTATTATGACGTAACTGTAACAGTTAGACACATGGTGTCGTGGACTTATTTGTAGATATTGATGTC
>DWJZ01008787.1:0-11107 GCA_018249125.1 Asbolis capucinus
ATCGATCTATCCACGAGACCGGAACCCCCTGGATCTTCAACAGCCACCATACACACATCCACCGAAGACCCTATTTTAGAGATCCCTATCACAGACGAACCCTTGAATAAATTTCACAGACAAATTTGTTTGACAATCGTAGGTGGCATAAAACGACAGACAACAGTGACAAAACCTTTCGATACACACACACGGACTCACATACAACTCTCAGAGTCGACTTTAGAACAGGATGTAGTTAATGCAATTAAAGAATATGTTAACCCCAAAATAAAGACCGCCCTTAAAATTACACCACCGCTAGAGATGTATTCTGTCATTCTAATACTCCAAAGAAACTCTAGAAACACTTCTATGAACTTAGTTTTAGCAAAAACTGAGTTAGAAGACGTCAAGGAATATTTAAGACAACAGGAGATGATAAAACACTATCACGAAGGTAAGACTAACCACCGAGGCATTAATGAATGCTATTTATCCCTTTCACGTCGTTATTACTGGCCTAAAATTAAGGAAGAAATAACCAAGTATATAAACGAATGTACAGTATGCGGACAGACGAAATATGACAGAAACCCTATCAGACCACAATTAAATATTGTATCACCGGCAACTAGACCCTTTGAGATAGTACATATGGACTTATTTACTGCACAGAGCGAAAAATATTTCACTTTCGTAGATTTCTTCTCAAAATACGGACAAGCATACCATTTCCGTAACGGTACAGCAATTAGTATCCTAAAGGGACTATTGACTTCCCGTACACATCATGGACTACCCTTGACTATAGTGACCGACAATGGAACCGAATTCACAAACCAACTTATCGCAGAATTTATAAGACTTCACAAAATTAACCACCACCGGACACTGGCTAATTCAACTAACGATAATGGAATCATAGAACGATTTCATTCGACGTTGTTAGAGCACTTACGTATACTACAACTTAGACAAAAGGACGAACCGACAGTAAATCAGATGCCTTATGCGATATAAGCATATAATAGTTCAGTACATAGTTTCACCAAATGTAGACCCCACGACATAATAAGAGGACATTTTGACCCTAGAGACCTGCTGGACATTGACATTACTGAACATTTAATGCAGCAGTATATCTTGACTCATCGCGATCAAGTGAAGACTGTTTATGACTTGATAATCGAATCTACCACAGCTGACCGTAACCAATTAATGAATAACCGAAATAAAAACCGCGAACCCGAAGTAGAATACCCACCTGACCAACAAGTATTTATTAAAAATCCATTAGCTAATAGACAGAAACTGGCACCACGATATACGCAGGATACCGTTCTTGCCGACTTTCCCATTCACATATATACCTCAAAAAAGAAAGGTCCCATCGCTAAGTCTCGCCTTAAACGAGTGCCTAAGAAATCTTAATAAAATTGTTACAGGTTTCGACGGATACTGATAGCTCACCTGACAATGGCGCTCGAGATAAGACTGGAACTACTTGACAATGGACCTGGACTACTACCCTTTAACCTTGGACAAACTAAAATTATTACTCATTACCATTCTTTCGTACAGTATATACATATAACTCTCAGACATTGAAAACCAACTTGACTCCATCGAGAAACAGTTGAACTATTTTAAGACTGAATGGACAACAACACCCTGCCCATATATGAACTTCAAATCGACTATTGACCTCCAAACTTGTAAAGATAAGATCCCAATTAAAAAGTTTAGAACCTAATCGCACAAAAAGAGGTATTTTTGATGGATTAGGATCATTAATTAAGAGCGTAACCGGTAATTTGGATCATTCGGATGCCGAAAAATATAATGGTGCGATAGAAATATTAAAAAATAACGAGCAAAAGTTGTTATCTGAGTTCAATAATCATATTAGCCTTAATAAAGCCTGGATGGTTCAACACTCACAATTGATTGACGTTCTAGTGGAGAACCAACAAAAATTAAATGAAACTTTTAAATTACTGTTAGATAAAAATTACATTTATGAAGTTAAGTATGCGAAATTCGCACAGCTCTTAGCTATAATCACTGAAAACGCTGAGGATTTATATTTAGAAATAATTAAACTAGAGAATATTTTAGCATTTATTCGTGCTTCGAGCACTCACCACAATGTGATAGGTATAGATAACTTAGAACATATGTTAAATAAACGTAGGAAAATTTATAACAGTAATGAGATACTAGATGCTGATTTCAGAGAGTATTATAACGTCATTAAACCTGGTAGTTACTTCATTGATTAGTACTAATATTTAAATTTCCGATTATTTCCCTGGATAATTATGAATTATTTTGCCTTTCCATCGTTACTAATACGTTCCTACAAACCTTCTTACCTCCGTATCCTTTTATGGCAACCGATGGAAAAGCATTCATGTACATGGAGGCTGAATGCCCGAAGTTCAGTCACCACCTTCTCTGCGAGGAAAATATTAATCACCTTCTGAGAGAGCACGCTGACTGTATCCAGAGCATCATCACGAAGCAGCTGATAGATAAATCCTGTAGTCCTGCCAAAATTACAATCACTAAAGAGGCCATGGAGCAGTTGGATGACCAACATTATACACTTTTCTTCCCACAACCAACGAAGGTCGATTTAAGGTGTGGCCGTGAAGAATACTTATCTCTTTCCGGAAGCTATCTGGCCACTATTCCATATGAATGTTCCTTGCGTACAGAAGCTATCACAATCATCAACATCAACGATGAAGTAAAAGGACAGCCACTGAAAATTACAGAGATCCCCACAAACTACATTCCAGTAGACGACAGTAATATTGACCACATAACTCTTAACTCTATCAACCTGAAAAGTCTACATAAACTAGAAGACAGGATGTTTCTTCAGAAGGCACTTACCTTGGACAGCACGGATTCATCACTGTACCATACGACGCTGCCCTTCTACACCATGATAATTGGGGCACTCGCAATCGCCATGGTTATAATAATCCGCCGCTATGCGAACCAAACTACCGATACTCCTGAAAATAAACCAGAACCCAAAAAGGACGAGGCTCACATCTACGCTATTCCTGAAGAATCCAGGACTCAGAAGACCGTACCAGCAACATTTTCGGTCAAAGTACTCAAATAGTTGCTGCTTTGGGGGTGGAGGTGTTACATACGCGATCCAGATGAAGACCGCCGACGCTGCAGCGCGTGTTAACTCAACGTACGCCCTCAATTTGGATGTCGCTGACTCTACATCAGCATATAATAGTTTTCGTTTTAAATATAATTAAAATTATTCGTCATTATATAACCAGATCTCACATCGATCACTATAATCATTTAATTGTAATTTAATTAGTTTAATAAATTATTTTTTAGTACTTTGGTTTTTTTTTTGAGTCCTCCGGCTGCTTTATGTTACGAACGTGTGTTTTTTCGAAGTAAAAATTTCATCAACGTACATCTCTCAATTTTCGTATTGAATGTGGTAGTTAATTTATTTTGTGAAATTTGTTCATATTATTTACTTTAGAAGCATTAGTTTCGGAAATGTCAAAGAATTTTTCATACTTTGAACGGTTAGGTTAGGTGGAAATATAGCCCCCGTTGCCCGGCTGGTGTAATGTCTTGGTGGGAAAATGAAACCCGTTGCCCGGCTAGATCACTCTATACTCTGGAGGCGTACATATTAAATTTAAATGATGGAATGTATTACAATTTTCTCCTGCTTCAGATGTACCAATTCCTGAACAATTAGAAATTCCGATTCTACCAGAAGCAAATACCAGATCTCAACCCATCTCTGATTCAATAGATTTACTAGAGAGAGAGTAAGAGCCAGAGCACTCAAATGAGTCTGAAATTGAAGATGAGCCATGAAACAAGAAAATGTGGGTCAGTCGACCAGAACCAGTGGTTTTTAACGAAATATCAATAGCACCCACTTATTTGCTGAATAACAGATGCCACCCAGTAACACATCTAGATAAATTTTTCAGCGATGATGACTAAAATTTTAATTAAACTAATTTGTACGCATAACAGAACAGGATTCGAAACTGGAGTCTAGTTGACAAAAATTAAATTCTTAGTTTTTTGGGAATGATCATGATTAAGGGATGTCAAATTTTGCCACAAATAGCTTTATATTGGTCAACCGATTCAGGATTCAGGGTAGAAGTAGCTAGTGTTATGCCTATAAAACGTTTCAAAAATATGGAATGCATCTAAATGACAATACTCAGAAACCTCAACCGAGAGCCGAGTTAAGGCGGTACATAAAGTACGCAGGCGCACGGGCAAACACTTCACCCTAGCTCTGGTCATCATGGCCAACCTCCCCCGTGCCAGACATATTCAAGGGGCCGCTCACAGTCTGTGGGCTCACGACTTTCAGCGCAGAGACCACTCATAGACGCGGGTATCCCGGGCAATGCCATCGCTCCCAAATGTACGGGCATGCCGCGGTCAACTGTGCTGCAAATCCTAGGAGCGTAAAGTGCCTAATATCATACTTTACTAGTGAGTGCCCTCGTCCTAAGGACGCCACGACCCCTCGGGAGTGCGTCCTTTGCTCTCAAGCAGGGCACACGGCCAATTACCGCGGGTGCCCCAGGGCCCCGTGGGCTTCCAAGCCTAAGGCAACCAAATCTAAGAAGGCCAGTCCAAGACTCTAAGAAAAACAATGGCAAATCAGTACCTCCTCCAACTACGGAGGCTCATTCCCTCAGCTGAGGACCCCCAGTACCTCCTCAGGCCTAAATCAACTGCCTCCAAATCTTGGAGGAAAAATCCCATCACTGGGAAGCCCACCGCGGTTCGT
The DNA here is from genome assembly GCA_018249125.1 of Asbolis capucinus. Classification (NCBI taxonomy): domain Eukaryota; kingdom Metazoa; phylum Arthropoda; class Insecta; order Lepidoptera; family Hesperiidae; genus Asbolis; species Asbolis capucinus. The sequence goes on from DWJZ01008787.1 coordinate 4,802, forward strand.
ACAACCGCGCCCAATCCTGCCAAATCCCAGCCAAGTGGCTAGCCCACACTGGCTGACGATCTGAAAATGTTCTTCGCCGTCATTCGAAACATTAACATCGAGGAAATCTCGGTGCTCACCCGCAAACTGAGGACCACCATCAACTCCCTAGAGCGCGCTCTAGCCTTCGTTCAGCACAAGGAGCTACTTCGCTCTCTCTAATCACCTTCTCTAATTATTATTAGACACCTACGTTTACGTTCAACCTTGTTGACATAAGTCCCCTTCCGATAACATTATTGTGAAATGGTTACTCCCTTGGGAGCACTGCTTGCGGCCCGCCTCTCCAAATGGGTTCGCCTCTGATGTAGGCTTAAAGGTCATGTAGGCTAAAGCCATTCACAGGTGGTGTTTAGTGGGTAGGCACATAGGTTTCTACTGTGACTACCACATAATCAACGCAGCCAACTGGTATGCATAAGCATTCACCACCTCCCTCCCTCGTACGATCCCGGAGGGTAATCCTTTCTCTCTTGTCTGGATGCAAAAAAAAAACAGAAACGGAGCTCTGCACGGCACGGAAACGGCACGTTCCGAGGGTACGCACGCATCGACTTAGGTCGGTCAAGTTTATCCCGCCACTTGCCGTATCTAGACGGTAGTAGAGTATTGTATGTTTGATGTTGTGGCTTCACTAGCGGAGCTCACATAGCACCTACAAAACCTTAGCAATCCTAGGGTTTGGTTAGGTTAGCTTAGCTAGCTATTTAATTACTTTTATCACTCTATGTCCTTTATTGAATTTTATCTACAATAAATATTTTTTGTTGACCTATTGTGAGTTTGGTATTGACACCACATACAAAACCTTACAAAAGTAAATAATTTACTGCAAGAAGTTATTTTATTCTGCAGGATCCTTATGCCCGTTAAAGGGTTAAAGAAGTTGTGGCATAATATTATACAAGAACAATTACATTTTGGAAGATAGCAGTCACTAGCACAAAAATAAAGAAAAACATGCTGCAGCTTAGGCCTAACTGCAGACATGAAATATGATAAACTTTTTGTAGTGAAGCAGAAGTGTTTACGAACACCAACATCCAATTAATTTTGATCGGCACAATCACCTACATTTGGGTCCAAATGACGTGGTTACACAAAGGCCAGACTACTGATTTGTGGAAGTATATTATTTTGATATGAAATAAATAAAATTCTCTTAGATTAAGAGTTAAAACCTTAATCTTGATCTCGCACTTCTTTTAATAATAACAATTCCAGAGTTCATCTTGGACTGGTTGATATACAAAATCAGTTGACTAAATCTTGTTTGGAGTTCAGAGAGTATCCATAATATTACTTACTTGGTACCAAATTACTTGGTACAAATACCTATGTTATAATCTATTGCCAGCAGGCCTTATGCAACAGGCCTGAATAATTTAACACATTTTTTAGGTGTATAATGCAACAGTCTATATCTTGCAAAAGCATTGCCAACAATTAATAAGCCTCCTAAAAGTATTATCAAGATGAACCTTGCCGTACTGTTTTTTTGATTAATAATGCTACTGGAGAGTTGTTGCATTATGAACAACAGATTTTGTCATCCACTGATTATAAAAAAAGGTTATTTCAAACTACTTTTGTTATGACAACAAGTGAAGTGATCACGGTAAACTTTGAAATTTCAATAGGAGCACAGCAATCGACATAGTGAAATAGTTTGATAAAAACAGAGAGCCTTCATAGATGTTGATCCTCTCAAGATTGTAACACCCTACATCTAATGCATATGCATGCATTAGGCACAAACTATGCAGTTTAAATATCTACACTCCATAAAATGTAACCATGCTTTTATAAAAACCTACAATTGAACTTAAAAAAATGTTTCACGTTCATGTTCACTTTGAAAAACCTGCTCTGGTAAATTCCTGGCAGTCTACAAATGTGACCCATTGGCCAAATATGCCTTAACAAAGGATTTAGAACTTGCTTTAATTCTGATTCAATGTAGTTGAAACTCTAAAACACCCCTGACAGACACCATTGCAATTCATCTTCAGTATGTTTGTATAACACCACATTTGGGTAGATGTAAGCCTAATAACCTATTTGTAGGCAAGAGGTATGATTGCCATTTTCTTATTTTTGATGACAAAGGCTCTACTTGTTTGTTATTTGAAAAGTTGTTCTTCAGGACCAAGACTAGATATCAAAAATTCAACTTATCTTACTTACGTTAATCGAGAAAAGGACTATTTTGACTTCCGAATTCCAAATGAAAAGAAGCGACGAGACTGGTAAAATAGTCATTAGAAATGAGAAATCTTCAAAATATCCGGTGCGAAAGGGGTAATATACTTACCAGAAAATATAAAGATTAGGACCTTTTTCTTATGATTCGTAAAATAGGAAAGCGAGGACGCTTTCCACGTACGTACACGTGGTGAAACTATTATGTAAGTTTGTTGCGAATAATCAGATCACAACATGTAAAAAGAGGTAATGCAGTGAAGTCTCTGCAATCATCTCTAAGTGATTAACAATTTAGTCGAGCTGCCGAGCAAGCCACTTCTTTATGATTACTTTTATTTATGAGCTGAGCAGTTCAGAGCATAAACTGAAATATTTGAAGATACAGATTTCACATAAATGTCATATACTGACACTTACGGCGCTACTGTACGACACACACAGACTATGTAGAAATAAATAAGTTTAACTTTAGTACCATAGGTACATAACATACATGCCTTGCTTGGGAAGTAAAAGAATAAAAAAAATGGAAATGACAAAAGAACAAATTTTGTTCTCCTGTTTAGTTCCCAGTGGTTGCCATGTGAAAATTTATTGGTAAAAATACCAGATCGAATTTGTACCGAGTAGATGTAGAGTATAATTAGGTAATATTACCTCGTTAACTGAACTGCCATTAGAAAGGAATTAGATTATATATTCCTATATTCCGTGCAAATTTGATCTGGACCTTAATACTTATTATCTCAATGTCTGCCACATAAATTTCCCTTCGAGTGGAAATCGAATTCGAAATTCTCCTCTAATGAAATGGATGAAATTAGATCATCGCTAGGCAGGAAGGCTCACACACTTCGTTACAGTCAAGGTCGTCTTTTGCATAAACGGTACTTGGGCACTAAAGCCCGTTTGTATAACACTACCAAATTACGGCAAATTAATCATCTATTCTCTGAATAAGACATTGACAATATTGATGATTAACAATAATTTCACCGTAGAAAACACCGTGAATGATCTTCGAGCCGAACTGGAACCCCTAAAATCGGGATAAGTGAAGCGTATAGAAATTAAATAAAACACCTCTACAAGTGTACACAATTTATTTGTTTTACAATCTTAAATTTAGTAGTAGAAATCGCGTAAAAAATGGAGAAAATCCTTCACAAAATTAGATAGTACAAAAATACGTTTTACAAAGTGGTTCTGGTGATGACAGATAACAACTTCCATTGTCAAATCTGTTGAAATCTACGACTTTGGTTCCACAAATAATAAATGTCACTTCTAGTTTGATATGACATAAAATGGCATTTGTATTATACCCCGTTTCGCTACTGAGTTATAAATGTAAGCAAGCTTTGTCTGTTCCATAAAGTAGGTTTGTATATGTACCTTCTCAATTAATGACATTGTAGTTTAGAATTATTGAAATTCTGGTGGAAATTTTATGTAGTTTCAGTTTATTAATAAATATTTCTGTAATTGAGATGTATTTTTCACTTTAGACGATTTTGAATAATCCCTATTGTAAATGTACATCATATAAATATCAATATTAAATTTCATGCTGTTTAATTATAGTAGGTACATTACACAGACAAAGAATTCAAAACCATGATTGTCAGTATTGTTGGGAGTGTTTTTTTATGGTCAATAGAAATGTCTGGACGAGTAAGCAAGTTGTGCCTTTGAGCTAAATTACACACCTAAATTACATTTTAAACTTATAAGTAACTTCGAAATGCATGTTAACTAATTTAGGCTTTTTGTTCAGATTTTACTCTACAAAATAATTTATTTTGAGATCTAAGTAAATACTACCAATATCACTGTAAAATCAAGAATTAATACGAAATTTAAATCAAAATTGATCACAATTAAGTATGTTTGTGCTACAAATCTATTAGTTCTAATTAATGAAGATAACTTATCGGTATTGTCTCCTGTTAAAGGACAAGTTTGCATTGTTCTTCTACAATTATTTGTAATGAACAATAATGAGTTATTTGCTGATAATGGCTTAGGCATAACCAAAGTACCAAAAACATTAAGTTTTATTTTTATAAAGATTCAATAGAAGTGAAGATATGAAATAAAAAAACTGACACACAACTTATTTAAAGCTTTAGAGGTCCGATGTCTTGAATAAATGGGTTTTGCCGCAAGGCTTCTGTATTCTATAAACTATTATCATTATTAAGCAGATAAATTCATGGTTTAAGAAAATGTGTGCAGGATAACCAGATAATATATGAAGGGCATGGTGTTTTACATAATTGTTATGTTACGTTGGTAGTATATTATTTAAGTATTTAGACTTTGATTCAATCTTCAAGTGGCTTACATCCATTGCTTATTAGAGGGTGTGGCAATTCTCTATGAAAAATAAATTTGAAAAACAAACAAGTTTAATATATGTTTTGCGCTTAAAAAAATTGGCAAGGTAACATTTTAAAGAAAAGATATTTTTTTTATTGTTAAGTCAATTAAACAAGTAGATTATTTTCAAAATATCGAAAGGCAAATTGTGAAAATCCGATACATTACCGAATTATTCAATTGGCTGTTATGTGAAATAACCCTTTAGTTAGTCCATCTTACAGACTTATCTTAGTAGAAAAACAAGGTTATTTTTATACAAAATGCACTATTTTCACTCGGGTTAGCGTCTGGAAGTTAAAACTGAGTTTAATAAGTTGATTTGAACACTTTCAAAACTTAATATAAGCGAAAATAAATATGTTAGTTACATTTCATTATATACGCTAATAAACTCTCGTGTTATATTTATTAATATAATTATTATATAAGATACACATTAAAAGATCACTCTTGTTATGTTACAAATAAAATATTTTATATAAACAAACAAATCTATTATTTAAGAAAATATTGTAAAATAGATTTTCTCTTTGTTTAGTTTGTAACTTATTATTTAAAAAAAACTTAATTTTGTGGGACAATTTTAGTTACGTGTAATTTAATAACTTTCTGTAAGAGAGACTATTTTAATTTCGTAATGGGTTTTTATTAAGAGAAGGTATAAAATTAATATTTTCGTAAATAATTTAACTCAAATTTCAAAATTACAAAATTCCAATGATATTTTAATGATATTTTAAAACATAATTAATTTTTAAAAGTCCGTGAAAACTGTTACTTTTTATAACTGCTCAAAAATATGTGTAAAAAAAATTATATTAATGGTATATCACATATATTGTTTGTTTATCATATGTAACACAACAAAAGGTCTGTGAGCAAGTTTTCTAGTTTTTAGGTATAGTCCAGATACGAGTGTTGGCATCCTGGCCCACTGAGGCCAGGGTCTCGTCGTCCAGCCACGACACGCCCGTTATCTGACTCTGGGGGTGGGCGTCTAAAATTTATAAAAAAACAATTAGTAAACAAAACAAAACTTGCTATAACTACCTCATACATAAATCGGTATACAATATAATGTTTTAATCCAACCACGATAGGTCTAATTTCTCTCCCATAATAGGGGGTACCCATTTGATATTACAACTGAAGCATATTGATGTTGAAAATTGTTGATCACATAATCGTGTGTACCATTCCACAAGCGACTTAACGCAACAAAAAACAGTGTAGTGTAATTTTTTAATTGTCAGAAAATATTTTATTGTACAGGAAGTAATTTTAAATTTTTACTTTTGCATGTGTATATGTGTACATACTTAAAGTGAATACACGATACATATACATACAGTTTACTCATAAAACTCTCACATTACATGCTTAACGCGCCAATATCTTGTAGCATGTAAAAAATTTTCAATCAATACGCGAATTTTGTAAAAATAACTTAAAATCAACTTTCAAAGTATTTCTTTTTTACAAGATTTCTATGGAGGGAACTAGACAACACTAGTTCATTACTTTTTTCCATCCCAAAAATGCCAACATGCTCCCGAAAATTACGGTAACAGGTCACGAGTTCAAAGGTTTACCCGATCTCAAAAAACTCTAAATAGTTTTCACTCCAAAAACCATAAATTATCATTACATAAATGTACGTAGGACCATGGAGGAAAT
>DWJZ01008788.1:0-11107 GCA_018249125.1 Asbolis capucinus
ATTTGGTTTGATTGATAAACGATTTGGTTTGATTGATGAACGATTTGGTTTGATTGATAAACGATTTGATTTGATTGATAAACGATTTGGTTTGATTGATAAACGATTTGGTTTGATTGATGAACGATTTGGTTTGATTGATAAACGATTTGATTTGATTGCAGGTACTTGATATACCCTGTTCTAGAATTTCAAATTTTAATGGCGCTATGTAAGAAGATAAATCACACAGGGCCTCTGCATGAGTGTTCGATACGCGGCCATACGGAAGCGGGAAAACTGCTAAGGTACATCCATCCTGTATTACGATCTTGTCATTGGTTTATCGGATCAAAACAAGGTCATGGACACACAAGGACGCAAGGACATACACAAATCATGTTTGCTGTTGAAATTCCATCGTAATTTGAAAATTCTAACTAAGACGGTTCAACGTCAATGTGTGTCAATTGCTTCGTTGTGTGTGTATTGTTTTTATTTCGTAATTTAATTAAGTGTGTCCAATGCATTTTTATGTCTTAGTAGCTTCCTGCACTCCTTCTTAGTGAAAATTTTAATTGTGCCAAATTTTATAGTTTTCTCGAGGAGTATAGATTTAAAGAAAACGCGCAACTATAGTTTCCTTTTCATTGCAACTCCACCATCTGCACTGGAGCAGCGTGGTGGAGTATGCTCTAGCCCTACTGGCTGCAATAGTGAGTCAGGTGCTGAATAGTGAGCTGTTAATTTATCCGGGTTTTTTCTCATAGTATGAGAGGCAGTAGCAATAGATCGTGTGGCGTGAAGACTTCTAACAATGAGTAGATTTTAGTAAACTTGTTTGACTTAAAACTTCAAGTCCACGAAGTACGAAGAAAGTGTAATATTACAAACAATACAGAATTTACACTATCATGAACATTGTATCAAAGAAAAACACGTGTATTTCGTTGCCCAGACAAGGTCTCGCGTGTCAAGCTCTATAAGAAATTGTGATAATACTTTAATTTTTAATGTATTTCAGCGACGGTATGGCTCTCGGCGCTAGCGAAGACTGGCGAACAGTTCTCGAAAACATGACAGGTGAAACAGAACTATCAACGAAAGGAATCTTGGAATATTTCTCAGTACTAAAAGACTTTCTTGCAGCAGAAAACGCGAAAGAGAAACAAAGAGATGATGACATGGACAAGAGCGCGCCAATAATCGTTGGAGTGATAGTTGTTATATTAACCTTTCTCATGGTTGTTTTATATTGTGTCAAGAAACGAAACGTTGCTAATAGACTTCTGTCTGTTTGTGGGTTACGACAGAACGGTTCACTGGATATTGTTACTAACGAAATGTCACAAGGTAAGACTAGCGAAGCTATTGGGGTTAGAGAGGATAAAGTATAAATGTTTGTTAGTGTCTTTGATTAGGAATGTACTAGATGTCGCTGGACATAGGAATTTGACGTAAAATGCTGTCCGCCTGATTATACACTTATATAAGTTCGTTAAATTATAAATGATTTAAAAAAAGTTGAAAAAATATTTTACGTTCAACCTAATGACACCCATTGTATCTCGTTGGTTGTAATAAATAATTTGAATACATATTTCGGCCCTGTGGAACGTGTTTATGCGTTGGCTGTTTAAAACGAACTAAACAAAATACCAGCCCACATTTCAAGTGAGCTGGTATGCGTCGAGTTGCATTTTGTCGCTGATCGACATCTAATTTTATTATTGATCGAAGGTTAGTGTACACAAAAGCTATTTCTCTGTAGCACGGGTCGGCAACCTTTGATTATATGACTGCCACAAATATTATAGAGATATTGGTGCGGGTAATTTTTCATGTATCGTCATCTGGTTGCCATGAAATGTCAAGTTGCGTTGTATAAAAGAAGGCTGTGTATACGGGCCGTAGGTTGCCGACCCCTGGTGAAAGGATGTTTCTAAAGTTACAGTTACAATTTACCTTAGAAATAGAAAAGTAATTCTAATAATTGCATCACTCTTCCCCATACTACGCGTCACAACATTAAAACGAGACGAAGAGACAAAAAAGTCACAATAGTGTTGTGGATTCAATAAAATTGTCTACTCAGTTAAAATAAAATTGTATTAAAAATACAATGAAATAAAAAAACAGTGTTAGGTAACGCGTTTCGACCTTTTCGCTCCTGTAACATATCGTGATTTTTTACACGCCTCCAATTTACTCTTAATTGGTGACAAGTTAGACTTGAATTAACCCTACATTGCAACGCTGTACAAATGCAACTTCGCTTGAAACAGGTCTGTTATACTGTGACGGGTTCTTGCGTTATCAATGGCTTCTGGTTTCCTTTTTCAATTAGATATATTTTGTACATGTTACAACTAATGCTTACTGCGACACGTATTTACTATATTTAACTATTTAAGTCAGGGGTAAACAACCTTTTGAATAAAGGACCAGTTTAAAATTTGATTTTTACGATAGGATTTTTGGAAGACCGCACATAGATTAGCATTATTTATACGTAATCAAATCTATTTAACGTTATAGAGTTCCAGTGTAAAGATTTTATATATTTGTTCAATTCTTTTATCATAATGATTTTTTGTGTTGTATTATTTTATGTTTTGACACAGTATTTGACCTTATAAGCGTTAAAAATCTAATTTTAAAATGCTCAAAGGGCCGCATGCGGCCCATGGGCCGCGGGTTCCTCACTCCTGATTTAACTTTATCTTTAATTATAGTAAAAGGAAGCGTTAATATAAAAAATTTAAAATGCTTAAACTGTTGCATTGGGTCATATATAAAAGCCATCGATGAATATTTTACGCGATATTTCAACTCAGCATAGTCGTATACCGTAATGTACTATGTCACGATCGACTTTATAAGGTTCGTCTTTAACAAATCACCAATTAACTGGTCAAATGTCAAAACAAGTTCGTTTCAACATAATTATTTAAGTAGGTCTTTCACTTTGTTAATTAAAATTAACATAATTATGTTTGTTATTTAAATGTTAAATGTGAATTAAAAATTGTAACTAAAGACTTTAAATGCTTGTCTTTATATAATAGCCCAATTGTGAGCATTTTTTTTCCTTGAGACTGAGGTCAAAAGTTTACCCCACCATGCTGTGGATGTGGAACCCAAGAGTCTGTTTATGCGGCCCGAAGGCAGCTTACGGCTTAACGATTTCTGTTTAATAATAACAACTGATATCTATGGTATTACGTGCCCTCTGAAGCACGGAAATGCTTATGAAATTTTTGCCACTAACGGTCACTTTCGTACTGATCGCGTCCGCTGTTGCTTTATTCGTTCGATCATTTAGGATCAACGGACAACGGACACTGGCTATGAGTTTCTTCTCTTCTCTTCTGCAAATTCTTCTCTTCTCTACTTTAGAAATTAAATTTGTTTGAGAAGGTAATTTATATGAAAATAGTTTTATTGCGTGTTATAAGTTTTATGTTATTCTTGAATGTATTTATTTATTAAATGAAAATTATTGACATTATAGTTGTTTATTTGCATAATATCCCACTACTGGGCTTGGGTCTCCTCTCACGTGAGGGGTATAACCCACAGTCCACCACGCTGGCCATGTGCCAAGTGGAACCTTCGAGAACTTAATGACTCAGAAGTGCAGGTTCCATCAATATGTTTTCAAGTTCTGTATCACACATAATTTTTATAAATTAGAATTGCAAGGTTTTGAACCCAGGAGTTCACGTTCAAGAGACCAACTTTCAAACCACTAGGCTATCTGTACAATATAATTAAAATGATTCCATATATAAGCTGTGATTTATGTTCAGGATTCTATCTAATCCGTGATCTGGACGTCTGAACATCGTGACTGAATCCTTATCTGAATTAAATGTCAATGAAATGCATCACGATACTTAACACATATATTAAAATAATATATTTTATACTTAAAATACAAACAATCTGTCCTGATGGTATGGCTTCACTCTTGTCTTGAAGGCAATAGTAAATTGTGATTGTTTAAAAAGTTGAATGAAAAGGGCATATTTATACCTGCAGATTGTTATAAAAAATACTCCAATAAGAGATATACAGGGCTTAGCAAAGAGATCTCCTGCCAGGCCAGGTGTGACGCGAGCGGCCGAGCTCCGACAGTTGTTAGTCGGAACCTGTATGTATGCTAACAATACAGAAAACTCTGATTTGCGCCCCGTCTCTTGGGGGGTCGCTTCCGACGAAGGCTTAGAGGCCGCTTGGCCAAAGCCAGCCCCAGGTGGTGTTTAGTGGGATGCACCCATACAGCCGGCTGTGCTGGTATGCATGAGCATTCACCAACTCCCTCCTGTGCATCTCCGGAGGGTAGTCCTTTCTCCTTATCTGGACGAAAAAAACAAAAAACTCTGATAGCGTGATTCAGGATTTGTCGTGACGTCTTCTTATAACGTGGTGTGTGATTTTGCCATAAGGGAGCTGCAAGGAGTATACTCAGCTTCAAACCTAAGGGGAGGCAAGAATGATTTTTGATTTTTTTAAATGTAGTTGTTAATATTAGAGTAAAACAAGTATTTTTCGATAACTATAGGTTCATTATCTAGATTTCAATGCAGTCAGCTCTTCTTCCTCTGTCCCTCCTCAGTATATCTCACATCACCACTCATTTGAGGGTTCAGGAAGGTGAAAAAAGGATAGGCGACCAGTACGAGATGCCACTGCTATATTCCTGGATCACGTATTTATGTCTTGCTGTGACCATGACCCATGCCACTGGGTTTGAAATATAATCATAAATAAAACGTGACCCGTTTGCATTTAAAATATGTAATATCCGACGATTTTTGTTGAACCACATATAGACAGACAGGTTGGTCTAATGGTCAGTGAACCAGACTGCTACACCGGAGGTCGTGGGTTCGATTACCACCCAGGTAAATTTTTCTGTGATCAGCAATGTTTGTTTTGTGTGTCTATGTGTAAATATCTATATAAGTATATATTTAAAATTTTTATGTTTATCAACTGTCTGATCACCATAGTACAAGCTAATGCTTAGTTAGGGGTCAGACGGCCGTGTGTGAGTTGTCCAAAGATATTTATTTATTTATATATATCACGTATAATTTTCTTAAAGATAGGAATTCTGAACTCTTCATTCTGAGATGCTGATCGTCATGCAAGATCTGCAGAAGGAGCTTCCCTTGGCTAAACCATGGACTAGCTATAAGTACAATTAGTCCATAACAGAAAAGGCTTTTGCTAAATTAGCGAGCTTTGCCATCTTCACGGCTCATCATCAGGTTTGATTGTGGTCAACTATTTTATTGAATATAAAATAAAGTTTAATATTTATTTACTGCAGTTAAATGCAGTTAAATAAAACTTGGAGTTAAATATATTACCAAGGCGAGTAATAATATACTTTACATTAGTTACAAATAACATTAATATTTATAACAGTTTAGTTTTATACTACTAACAGCTCGTCCCAGTTTTCGTTGACATTCATTTTTCTGCTCAGGCACCCAATCAAGTATTTGAGGGTTAAATACAGTCTGTCACTCAATGATAATGTAGTATTCAAACGGTGAAAGAATTTTGAAAATCGGTCCAGTAGTTCTTGAGTTTATTTATCACAAACATACAAAACTGCAAATAATACTTTATAACATTAGTGCAAATGTCATATGAACTCTGTTTGTCTGCAGGAACTAGGGCATATCGGCATGTCACGGTATACTGGACTTTCGAGGCTTTAGATTTAATGTTTTATTAATAGAAACTATTAAACTGAAAAGATCAAATCACTGTGACTTGTCTATTCAATTCTTATTAGAACAACTCATTATACAGAATGACTACAGAATTAGAAGGTCTTTAGCTAATTTTTAATTTACTTTCAGGAAAAAATCGTCATCAGCTCACTGTTAATATTAACACAAACAGAGATTTGTGACTATTTAGATATCTCATAATCTTCATTAACAATTTAATGAATGGAAAATACAATTAATAATTAACAGCTTACTTTTTAATGTAACAATTTTGATATATTTTTTAATTAATTAAAAAAAAGTAATAATTCAAGTTGTGATGCTTCATAGACATATGTCCGCCCTGCACATCCGTCTGTAACAAGAAGAAATAGTTAAGAGTGTGAGCCGGTACAAACCAACTACAATCACCTTATAGTGACCATTTGCGACGAACGCACGCGTCGATTCGACAAATTTGCGTCGCGCTATTTGCATAGCGCACGAACTTGCGAGAATCGAATCGAATTTGATTTATTTGACACTTCCGAAACATTTCGAAATTTAAAAATTGTATTCTATTTAAACTGTTTTAAATGTTTGCGTAAGAGGTGCTTTTTGCGAACTGTTGCTCATCGAGTCGTTTTGTGGCAGTTTAGTAAACCATATTAACAGAAAGTGAAGTGATGAATAAGTAAATAAGCAGGAAATATAAACAGTGAGTAAATATAATAGAAAAATATTTAAATGTTTCTAAATAATGTGAGCCGCAGACTTTGAAATAATAAAACCAGGGTAGTCGATTTTTATGATCGAAATAAATGACATCGAATAACGCTTCACCGAATATTTTTTGTGACTCACATTTTTTCGGTTATTGGCATTTGAAAATGGAATAAGATTATTTTGTTTATTTACGGGAGGCATAGAAAGAAGGAATTTTATTTATTTGTTAATTTATTTACACTTTGAAATGAAATAAAAACTATTTAAATGAAATGAAGACTAAATGAAATTAAAACTATTTATTCCGTTTGTGGAAACAATAGCTCATGAATAAAGTCAATACCTTAAATGCCTGTTTACAATATAATATAATTGCTGAAATAATTCTTTGCCAGAATTTACTTACTAATGGTGAAAATGTACGGTAGGCCTAGCATTGCATAAAACATGGATTTATTGTAAAATTATTTTTGAATTAAATTCCTTTTATGTTAATAATGTAATTTTTTTTAATTCTGTATTTTAATTATAAATTTGGAACGAAAAAACTAACTGAAAATTACTCAACATTAATTAAAGAAAATAAAACGAATATTAAAAAAAAAATTGCAAGAAATTAATTTATCATTTAAAATTATGAGCGCCAAAAACTCACCAGTAAAAGAGTAAGATATATTCTGTTCAGTTTTATGTTATGTATATTTAGTATATTTGATTAATATACATATTATATTGATAGGTAGTCTTTTATTTCGTTGATTTAATTTTTCGTTTTTTTTCCCGCTACTTTAAACTACTTATAATCTGCGTATTACCTCCATTTCCTGCTAGCAAAACTTTTTTATACCGACTTCAAAAAAGGAGAAGGTGATCAAGTCGTGTGTATTTTTTTATTCGTGTCTTTTTATAAATATTACTTCAGAACTTTTTACTGAAAGGACCGATTAAAAAAATTTTTTTTGATCGAAGGCTAGTGCTTGCGATGTGGTACCTTTTCTTTAAGCGACATCTGACGAGCAGTTTTGGAGTTATTTTTAATATTTTTGTTTTTCTGTTTTAACGAATATTTTGTCTGGGTGGTTCGATTTTGATGATTTTTTTTTTATGGTAATACTTGTCCCGTAGTTTCATGTTGAGCGACATCTCACGAGTGGTTTTTGAGTTATTAGCTTTTTATTGCTTTTTTTAATAATCGTTCATAACTTTTATTAGGTTCACCGATTTTGATAATACTTTTTTTATTGAAAAGCTAGTAACTGTCGCATAATTTTGAGCGACATCTGACGGTTTGATTTTTATTTAACTTTAATAATAAGTATTTAAATGGTCGGAGGCATTTGAAGTCGGTTTTTAATGATAAAAATTAATATTTTCGTTATGTTTACTGCCAACTTACTCCTGGCCTTTGAAAATTGTGTTTGATATAAGATTCATCATTTCTCTTTAACTGACCCACTACTGGGCTCGGGTCTCTCACAATGTGAGGGGTCCAGGCCATAATCTAGCACGCTGGCCCAGTACCAGTACACTTGAGACATCTTGGAGAACTTTTGGGGGTACTCTTAGGAGTGCAAGTTTCCTCAGGATTGCTTACCCAGCAACTTCACTCACAGCAAGTGATAATTAGCTTGTAATACCCACATAACTTTGAAAATGAGAGCTGGACACAGGATTTGAACCTAGTCCCTCTAAAGTTCGAAAGACCAACGTTCCAACCGTTCCAGTTTCACTAATTTCCGTCATTAATACAATTTATTTTATTTTAATACAGCTATTAATTTCATTTTGAATAAAAACAGTATATTAATAAAATTTTGATAATTGACAAAAAATATATTTCATCGTTGGTTGGCTGGTTTGCTAGTTGGCTTCAACCCAATAATGGTATAGACCACACTGCTCCAGTGCTGGGGGAGTAAGTGACCAATCCAAGGGTCAAACGTTTTAATGCCACCCAAAGGCTACCGACGTGGCTTAAAGATTGCTATATATCTGTCAAAACCAGGACCTCTTATGTGCCCTCCAAAGCATGGAAATGTTTATGAAATTTTTGCCACCAACGGTCACCCATCCCCCTAAAGATTGCATCCACTTAACTTTTTCCACCACTTACAATGGAAGCCTTCAGTCGGCCTATGAACTCTTCTTATACCTTACTGGCTTAAGGTCTAGAGCGTACTCCAGGCCTCCTCAGTATGAAGTAAGACCGGTCAGTAGTAGTATTGCAATAGGTTGAAGACATTATCAGAACCTTTTGACAATTGGGTTGGAGTATTCTCCAGGCTTCATTAAGATGCACACCCGTGCTCAATACTGGACCTTCCGATAATTGGGTCGGAGTATTCTCCAGGTCTCATTAAGAGGCACACCCGTACCCAATACTGTTTGGTTGGAGCATGCTCCAGGCCTCGTTAAGAGGCACACCCGTGCTCAATACTGAACCTTCCGATAATTTGGTTGGAGTATTCTCCAGGCTTCATTAAGATGCACACCCTTGCTCAATACTGAACCTTCCGATAATTTGGTTGGAGCATGCTCCAGGCCTCGTTAAGAGGCTCTCCCGTGCTCAATACTGGACCTTCCGCCAATTGGGTTGGAGTGTACTCTAAGTCTCCTTAAGAGGCTGACCCGTGCTAAATACTGGGCCATGGTTGCCATTCTCAGAAATATTAACTATACAATTATTTCGGTCAAGTGGCGGAATAGATTGTAGCAGATTATATAAAGTTTGTAATGATGGTATCATTCAAATGATGTCCATGTGACCTTGCTGTACCTCATTGTTGCCTAACTTCATACATTAGTACTGAGTTAAGGCACTCGTTGCATACACACTGGACAAAATACTTATTTTACATATGTAGTTTCTACCCGCTTAGCCCGAGTCTTGTGACAACAAAATTTATTAAAAATATTTAAAAACACAAGCTTAAACTATAAATCTATAATACAAAGAAACACACAAAATTTCGTCTGAAAACCATTGAGGAGTTCGCTTGTCTGGATCCAATCCTGAACGTAGTATCAGATCATGCTTGTCATAAAAATGTATTGTCGTCAGGATGAAAGGTTTATGCAAAATTTCAGTTCCGTAATGTAACAGAAACTGAGTTTAAGCTTGCAAGATTTGACCCTTAACAACAAATATACTAACAATACAAATACATTAACATACTAATATACAAACATACACTGCAAGTTAATAAAAGCTTGTAAAAAGTAGCCTATTCCAGTATTGTATCTCTGTGCCAAGTTTAATCTTAACCAGTCAACATAACACCGTGCATATCATCCCACGGGATACAAAAATCGGGATAACATGTATCCTATGCTCATGTCCTGGATATGTTCTATCTATGTGCCGAGTTAATACATTTAACGGTTAACGCGTAATCCTATAACCGGGATAAAATGTATCCCATTTTCATGTCCTGGAAGTGGTGTGGGGTTTTATCCGTGTACCAAGTGCCATCTTAATCCAATCAACGCTTACGACATGAAAGAAAGAGAAAGCATTCAAATATCTTTACAAACTTTCACATTTAGTACTTTACTAGTATTTTATTATTAGTAGGATAGCAAGATTGTATGCAAAAACAAATGTACACAAAATAAAAACATCAAAAATTTTGGCGTGAGTTGAATTTAACATTTTAAATAACGAATCATTTTTGTATAGGGGACGCAAAGCTAACAAGTTTATTTTTTCCTGGCAAATTTAATATCCTGCCGTTTAGTTAATATTAAATGGTTCTGGTGTATATTCAAACCCTGCAAAATACACAAGTTATGCGTAGACGTAAATTTTAGTAAATATATAAAAATCAATGTTTCTTTGTTTGACCTTCTGACTGAGTGTTCCGAATAAGATTTTGGTATCAAAATTACATCGATCGGATACGTGGTTGATGAGGGCAGCAACGTGCTGGGTTCTGGTTTGTGTAGATAGTTCTATAAAAAAATTGTATATTTCAAAATGTTAAATTTTAGTTTTAATTGGTAATATAATCCATATTTTTTTGCTTGTTACTTAAAAATATGTTCTTACGGGACACTAAGAACCAATAGCTTATTTAATAAAAGTAAAAAAAACACAACACAAGCATCTATAACTCGTTCTGCAATCAAGACTGGTTTTTTCTGGAGCACACATATAAAATAATAAGCTTTATTAAAATACTAGATTAGCCCGCGACTTCGTTCGCGTGAAATAGTTACCTTGGACTAACGCCAACTTTAACCCGCGACTTCGTTTCTGTCATACATGATTTTTGCGAAACTTTTACCGTTTACGCAGCGCATGCAGCGAAAGGAATAGGAAAAAATCCTCAAATTTTGAAAGATTCTTCATTGGGGCTCTGCTCTTATTGGTCTTAGCGTGATGATATATAGCCTATAGCCGTACACGATAAATGGGCTATCTAACACTGAAAGAATTTTTCCAATCGAACCAGTAGTTCCTGAGATTAGCACGTTCCAGCAAACAAACAGTCTTCTTATAATATTAGTATAGATTTAAAAACACAAAATTTATAAGTGTATTAACCATTGAGTAGTTTCTTTGTCTTGGCTCCAGATACAACATCCTGAACGTATCATGAGGTCATGCTTATCATATATATGTATTGTCGTCAGGACGGGAGGTTTATACAAAATTTCAGCTCCGTGTA